>CAOGCB011089271.1:0-14250 GCA_948266635.1 Cnidoscolus chayamansa | reverse complement strand
GAAGAACAAGATGAAGAATTCTGGGGATTTGAAGATCTTGAATGTGAATGTGAATGTGATAGCTCCTTCTCAATTTCTCCTCAAGATTCAATCTCGACGAGAAGTTCGTTAACACTGATGCAGCATCAGTAAAAATAAGATCAGGAGTTCAAATCTCTATTTCAAAGGTCCATATAGAAAGAAGAAGAATACAAGACTTGTGATGCATTAGGTGGTTAAGTAAATCCTAACCAAGGCCTTTGATGTGCATGTATGTATATATATATATATATATATATATATATATATGTTTGTGTTACATATAAAAGAAGTTTTATAGTTGCAGTCTTCATTGATTGAGACATGACATGATCTTACTGTTTTGAGAGTTTGATTATATTGCAAAACATCAAATGAATGAGGGAATTTTTCCACAGGAAAAAAGGTTGGGAAAATGTCAAATTTATTGAGGAGAAAAGTTGTTTTCAAACATTAATCATTTGATAATCAATAATTGGATAACCACTACTTAACATTTATATTAAATTCTTTTCTTGTTTTATCTATTTCATAAATTCTCTTTATTTAAATATAAAATTCTCTTTTCTGTTCAATTTTTAAAATAAATAAATAAATCTATATATTAATTTTGAAATAATAAAAAAATAATTATATATATATAATTATGAAAAAAATAAAGAGATGAAATTTAATAATTTGAATGAGTTTTTTTCATTTGAATAAAAATTAATTTAATTTAACATTAGAATTGCACCCCGGTAGGAATTATTTTGACTCATCTCACTGAATATTAATAAATTCAAATTTGAAAAAAAGAAAAATCATATATAAAAATTGAATTACATTGAAGAGAACACAATTGTTTTATTTTTATTTTTTAAATTAGATAATTATTTAAAAATATAAACTACTTTAAATGTTTATATTTTTAGTACTATTAGACCATTAATAATCAATGTAAAAAAAAAAAAATAATAATCAAGATTTAAAAGTTTTTTAAATAAATTAAGCCAAAAGGACTTAAAAATGAACAGAAATAGAGGCTAAAATCAAAATTAAAAAGGACCCTACTCTCTTTTTTTTTTTTCTTTTATGAAATTACATGTAACGAAAATGACAATTCAAATGAACTCAAGTAGCCATTCATATAGAATTTCTATATAACTTTATTTCATTCCCTTGCTGTTATAAGTACCTAATTCATTATGTAAGTGTTATAACATTCTTTTTTGTTATGTGAGGTGGAGAGTTCGATTAATATGAAGTAAATCTTCGTTTCAGGAATCAATAAAATTAATAATTTTATATATATATATAAAAAAAAAGAAGAATTGAATTTTTTTTTTTTTTTAAATTGAAAGATGAGTAAATTAGAAATGAGAAGGACCACTTGAATTGGATAGCTATTTATTGTAATTTAATGTGATGTCGGTATAAGATGTTGTGTTGTTATTAGCTTCTTTCTCAATTATGGATAATTATCAATCCTAAAATAATTCTACAATTATTCTTTCGATTTCAATTATTTTTAATTTATTTCTTCTTTATTAAAATATATAATTTTATAATAATACAAATATGTAATTTATAATTAATGTTTTTCTATTATTTAATGATAATATATTGCAATTAAAATTCATCTCAATTTTAATGCATTATTATTATTTTTAAAATTAAACAAAATAAGTTGAAAACATATTAAAAATTATTAGAGAGAGAGAATGGGTGGCATACAAGTGGAGAATTAATAGGTGGACACTTACATGATGAGACCATCTCAACTAAAACAATTAATATTTATTTAGACAATGATTCTGTACTAAATTCCCATTAATATTTCCTCATTTATTTTCATATATATATATATATATATAAATAAAGCATGGCAGTTGATGAAACAGGTGTACTTGCCCTCATCAAATAAAAAAAAAATAAATAAATAAATAATGGAAGTTTGCATATGAGTATGCTCCAAATTGCACTACAAAGGGACAAATTACATGTGTTAGTTGAACTATATATATATATATATCATCCATTATTTTCATGCCATTTTTTTATTTAATTAATTTTCATTTCATAATCATTAAATTAAAAAATTCATATAATTTGTAAAATTAAATTTAGTAAATGCCACTATATAATAATAATAATAATAATAATAATAATAATATAGATATTAATATTTTTTTTTATTTTTTTAATTAATTAATATTATGGTTAGTGGGTTAAAGGTTGTTTAACTTAAGAAGGAGTTAATTATAGATGTGAGTTTAACAAACTATATGTGGCTTAAACACATTGGAGATTTGGTTGGTAGATTAATTAATCAATTATATAATAATATTTCTTAATATATATATATATATAGAATGTTAGATAAAGAGAGAAATTGAGAATGTAATGGAGGGTAGGTATACTTCTACACCAACTTCCTATAATGTGCTTCTAATTTAATTACTTATTTTTTTTTATATTATCTATGTATATATGGTTTAGTTCAAAATTTAAGTAATATTAATTCTTTACTTATTAATCATTATATCGTCCTTATTGTGAGAAATACAGTCAAGATTCATTTATTTTATTTATAATTTCATATATTTCAAATATAAATGATTTTCTATAAATAAATTGTGGCTAATTCTTTTTTTTTTTTTTTTTTTATAAAAAAACTCCTTCTATTATTCATCTTCTTTTTCTAAATCAATTAATTACGTTACAAGTATTTTTTTTTTGAAAAATAAAGTTAAAACCAACATTTATGTAAATATAAATTATGTAATTTTATTAAATAATAAATAAACTTGCAAATTTTTTTAAAATTTATAAATATTTTAAAATAATGAATTCAACTTTTAGTTTAATCAATAAATATAGTCTGATGATAAATACATTTAATTGAACTTTGAAAATTTTAAGTTCAAATTTCACTCCTGTTCCAAGAAAAAAAAAAAAAAGCAAGCACTAGGAATAATAAATATTAATGAATCTTACAAAATGGGCCTCCATTAATACCATCTAATAAATTGTTCATTGAAGCCTTCTAATAAAGTAAAAGGCAAAATAAACACAGGTAGTTTTAGTAGCTGTTAAGATTGAGAATGATCAACAAGAGAAAAGAAATTTAAAGAATTGGATATTAAATCTTGATATGTAGGACTATAAGCACGATACGACTCGACACATAATTAAACGGATTTAAATTTATAGTAAATGGGTTTGGGTCATAAATGGGTCAACCCATTTGTGACACGCTTAAATTGCAGGTTTAATCGAGTTATCGGATTGATCCGTTTAACCTGATTAAACATGTAATGACACATTTAAAATATGAGTCTAATCGGGTTGATTCGCTTAATTCGATTAAACATATAATGACACGTTTAAAATATGGATCTAATTAAGTTGACTCGCTTGATCCGATTATTTAAATGTGTTAATAAATTAAATCTATTTTAAATTGATTTATTCAAATATATTATAATTCATATATTTTTATCATTTTAAATTATTAAATTAATAATATATAATATTATAAATTTTACAAAAATAATTTAAAAATTAATATTTTATTAAATTTATAGACTCTAATATCATTATCAATTTATCGTCCAATACAGTAATACTAATTAATCTATTTTTAAAAATTATTAAACTATTATATTATTTTATAATTTATAATAATCTTATTAAACTATTTAATTTATAATATTTTTAAGGGGTAAATGCCAGAAAAAATTTAATTTTTTAAAAAATTTCAATTGATTCCTTTTCCTTATATTTTAAAAATTACAAATTAAATACTAGTCTTTTATAAAAAGAGCAATGAAACTCTACTGTTAACTAAACTATTAATTACACAACGGATGAACCACGTCACTACCGTATCATCGCCAATTCGCCGTACCACTGTCACATCATTGCCACATAAATTAAGATGATTAAAAAAAAAAACTATACTTTTCGATTTTTTACAATTTTATTCCATACTATAAAATCACCAATTAACCTTTAACTTTTTAATTTTTACTAATTCTACTCCATTATTGAGAAAATTATTATCATTAATGATGACAACATGTAATGAACGAATAATGATATATCCATTCTAGTTAACTTTGAAACTAATTTTCTAACTCTCATTTTGTCAAATAATCTCCAAATCACTTTCATAAAATACCAACTATTAGTTAATAAGTGAATTAGAGACTATTTTGAAGATAATGGAACTAATGTAGCATTGTTAGTAGTACTTACGCAATACATACATCACTGAAATAATAAATTTTTTAATTGTGGAATAAAATTAATTTTAAACTTTCATTTCTTAAAATAATAGTTAACTTTTTTTCAATTAATTCTTAATATTTTAAAATTTTAATTTATAAATTATCTTATTAATATGATATAGTTGCACCGTGTCTCATTCAATGATATTATGATAGTCATTTTCTTTAAAATATATGGTAGAATTAGTAAAAGTTAAAAATTTCAAGATTTAATTGTTGATTTATACTATGGCGATAGTATGGCAGTGACGTAGCACTTCCATTAAATAATTAACGGTTTGATTAACGATAGAACTTAATTACTTTTTCTGTAAAAGATTATGGTTTAATTGATAATTTTTAAAGTATAAGAGATCAACTGTAAATTTTTAAAAAGATTAAGGGTTTGTGAATACTCGAATTTTGAGATTCATAAAGTCAATTTTTTCCGGACTGCAAACAGTCCGACCAGACCGGATGTCCTTTGAGAAAAAGTCCCAGAACTACATCAAAGTGGTACTAGAAATGTCCAGAAAATCACAAGGGACCCAAAGGTGTCATCGGAATAATTTTTGGAAGTATAAAACTCCTGAAAAACAGAAAAAACGGAAGAAAATACCCACCTCGGCAACTTGGGCCGCCATACCAAGTGGCGCCCCAAGGCGCCAAAATGCAGGCGCCCTTGGGCGCCACTTGGCGCCCCAGGGCGCCCAAAATCCTGGCGCCCCTGGGCGCTAAGCAGCGCCCCAAGGCGCCAGAACTGGCGGCCCGAGCCGCCAAACGGCGCCCCTGGCCGCTGATCTGGCGGCACAGGCCGCCGAAAACACGTTTTTTGCCTATAAAAAGCAGCCTCCAGCTCCATTCTCGGGGCCCCCGCTTTGAGTTTTCGGCGATCACTCTCCCTCCTCGCTTTTAGCGATTATTTACTACTTTCCCTAGTGCATAAACTGCTGCATTTTTTACTTGATCTGTGGTCACTAAATTGCTAAAGATTAATTAAATCTAACAAACTGAAGCTCCGCAGTGGACGACTCGTAAACCAGGTACACATTTCTCAACCTTATCTTTTTAATTACAGTATTGCATATATTCTCTTCTACTCCACACTCTCTAAAGCATTACATTCATATTTTGTTTTAATTTCACAAATCTAAGCCTAAAACGCCCTGTTAATCCATAAACGAGGTGTCAATGCTAGATCTAGATTCAAAGGTTCAAAATATGCATAATTAATAAATAATTATGACATGTTACCCATAAATCAGATAAAATGGCTACAATTAAGGTCCAGTTAATCCATAATTGTGACCAAAAGGCCTACATTACAGTTGTTTTGGCAACAATATTACCTACATTTCATTTTATCATATCAGATACAGGATTTTGGGTCTAAGGAATGCCTAATTAATAAATAATTGAGGCATTCTACCCATAAATCAAATCAAATGGCAACAAGGGTTCAGTTAATCCATAATTGTGGCCCTAAAGCCTAAAATTGCATCACATTGGCATTAAAATTGCCCACATTTTCCTTTTATTATCATTGATCGATGAAATTGAAATTGGTTCCTAAAGGCCCCAGAGAATCGGATCTGGCTATAAAAGCCCATGAGATCAGATCTGGCCATAAAGAGGCCAAATGAGATTAGATCAGGCCCAGGCCCAAGAATCCAAATTTGGTTTAAAAAACCATAATTCATTACATAAGTCTAAAAAGGCCCAAAAATGGTCCAATGACATCAGCTCTGGCCCAAGATGGCCCATGAGATCAGATTAGGCCCAAAGGCCCAAAATTCATTGAATTGGCCCATAAGGCCCAAAAATCCATATATTTGGCATATTAAGCCCAAAACCCCTTTTGATTGGCCAATAAGGCCCAAAAATCCATACATTTTGGCATATTAAGCCCAAAACCTATTTTGGTACTAAGTACCCAAAATCAAAGCCCTTTTAAAAAGGCATCCTTCCGAACTACGTTGACTTTGATCCCCTAAAAAGGGTACATAGGCACATTTAGGAATAAACCCTAAGTGACAAGTCACCATTTTTATCTTTATCATTTTGTATTCTTTTACATCATTTACATTATTTTCTTCATCATTTGCATAAATTTCATCATCAATAAAGTGCTAAAAGCATAAAATCAATTAAAGTCATATTGTCACCCTGCATTACATACACATTTAAAATGGTTAGTCAAATGCATGACATGGTCTTGAAATCCACCTAAGGTTCATAGACTAGGCTTTAATCCATTGGGCTGATTAATCTAAAAAATTAGGTTAATTAAAATTGGAGTCATAGGGTTTTTCCTAATTTATCCCAAAATAATTAAATCAGGTGGCGACTCACACATCTACGTGCATTCTTTCCATATTCATTTGCATTGCATCATTGTAGCATGCATTGCATCTGGGGGGGAGGGGTTCACAGGGTTTTTTGATATTTATCCTTTTTTAAGTTAATTAATCTATTAAATTAATAAAAAAAGAGTTCTATTCTTAAATTTATGTTGGTTATAAAAAATATAATTTTATATATATATATATATATATATGTGAATATTCGAATTTTGAGGCTCGGAAAGCCTATTTTCCAGGACTGGAAACAGTCCGGCTGGACCAGAGCTCGATCGTAAATTATCCCAAAACTATGCCAATATGGTACTAGAAATGTCTGAAATGTTGCAAGGGACCCGAAGGTGTCCTCGGAATAATTTTTTAAAGTCCAGAACTCTCGAAAAAGCCTCCGAAACAAAAAACGAGCGAGCAGATAGCCCTCCATGGCGGGTACCGACCGTCCTCCACGGCGGGTGCCGACCGCCCACGCCGGCGGTCGCTGGTGGTCACCGACCGCCCTCCAGCCCGTTTTTTCTATAAAAGCAGCCATGGTCCTTCATTTTTACTCACCGCTTGTGTTGACGAGCTTTCTTTTCTCCCTCTTTGCTTTAAGCAATTCTCAATATTACGAGCTGCTTGTGTTGACGAGCGATCTTTCTCCCCCCCTCGCTCCTTACGATTCTTTTATTGCTTTTCTGCATCATTATTTCTGCATTAATTAGTTGTGTTGTGATCACCTAATTAATCTAGCATCGTTGGAGAGCCGACAAACTGAAGCTCCGAAGTGGAAGACGTCTAAATCAGGTACGCCCCAAAAACTCTGCTTATTTCAGTATCATATGCATACTTCTCTTCTACTCCAATTCTGAATGACACTATTGCATAAATGCATCCATCTCATGTACTTTAATTAAACAGATCTAAGCTAAAATGCCCGGTTAATCAATAATCGAGGTATTAAAGATCAGATCCGAACTTATGGGCTAAATATGTCTAGTTAATCCATAATTATGGCATATTGCCTCTAATTCGAATATTTTGGCTAAAAGTCCAATTAATCAATAATTGTGGCTAAAAAGCCTAAAATTTCATCATTTTGGCAGTAAATTGCCTAAATTCAGTCATTTAACCAATTTGGCCCTAAAGGCCCAAAATTCACAATGAGGCTCTAAAGGCCCAAAATCCACAATTAGGCCCTAAAGGCCCAAAATCCCAATTTGGCCCTAAAGGCCCAAAAAATTCAATTAGGCCCTAAAGGCCCAAAATCCCAATTTGGCCCTAAAGGCCCAAAAAATTCAATTAGGGCCTAAAGGCCCAAAATCACAATTTGGCCCTAAAGGCCCAAAATTCACAATTAGGCCCATAAGGCCCAAAAAAATCACAATTTGGCCCTAAAGGCCCAAAAATCACAATTTTGGCAACAAATGCCTAAAAACCCAATTTTGGCACTAAGTGCCCAAAAAATAATTTTGGTACTAAGTACCCAAAAATCAAAGCCCTTTAAAAAAGGCAATTTCGAACTACGTGGACTTTGATCCCTTATTCAAATAAAGGGTACATAGGCATGTTTGGGATTTAACCCTAAATAACAAGTCAAAATCGTCAAAACACTTTTCCTTGCATCTCATCTACATTTAACAGGTTAGTTAATCAGCATGACATGGTCTCAGGATCCACCTCGGGTTCGTAGACTATGCCTTTAATCTATTGGGCTAATTAATCTAGAAATTAGGTTAATTAATTAAATTGGAGTCACATAGGATTTTTCCTAGTTTACCCTAAAATAATTAAACAAGGTGGCGACTCACATTCACATGCATTCATCCCTATCACATTGCATTGCATTTGCATATGCTACATCTTCCGGGGAGGGGTTCACAGTTTGGCGACTCCGCTGGGGAAATAAATGTAATCATTTTACATTTGAGGACTACTATTGCATTTTTTACTAACCCACCCACTGAGGGTGTAATTTGTTTAAATGTTTTGTTTTGCAGGGTACCCTAGCTAAAGTCAGGTGTCTTTTCTTTAAGGACACCTTGACCCAAGGAGTTTGAACTAAAAATTAAAGAAAATAAAACTAGACATATGATGTGCATTTGGGAATCCTTTTCCCCATTTGATCATAAAAAAATAAATTTCAAATGAATTTCTTTTCTCTTTGTTTAAACTTCTGAGTCTGGATAACGAGTAGCGCTGATTGGCAGATCTCCTTAATTATGTCGACGGACAACCAAAGTGTCCTCCCGGTTATCGCAAACCATCCCTAATCCTTTTGGGGGTGGCCCATGGGTATGTGTACTGTTGGACCCACGCGAAACTCTTTGTTTAACATGTGGTTAGGTATATCCATACTCAAGGTTCAAGGGTCCCTTATAAGCCTATTCTCTAATTTTCGAGTCATAGCCTACAGAACCTTCCCCTTTAGGTTGTATGCAACCAATGATTGGCATCATACCATGTAAAAATTGTTTATGTTGTGATGAAATGCATTCATGCATAGATTGACATTTCATACCACTGAGAAGATTATAAACAGGGTTTGGGTTAAAAAAAAAAAAGAGAGAGAGGTATTTAGTCAAGGTTATGCACAATTGGACTTGAAGTCTACATGCCCTAAACACCACTACTATGCCCTAATCCTTTTCATCTTGCAAATCAGGTATCTATCTCAAGACCTCCTATTCCCGAAATACCAACCCAACTTCCACCTACAAGTCCAACTACCCCAATGCATCAATGGCATCACTCTCCAACATCCAAAATCTCATTGAACAAATGGAAGCTAGGATGGAAGCTAGAATGGAAGCCAGGGTGAATGAGGCATTGGTTGCCCAGAGGACTGCTTTCATAGCTGAACTAGGGAATGGAAATGGAAATGGGGCTCCTACTGTTGGGAGGGATCCTACCACTAACCAAGGACCCACTATTGCACCGACATCATCAAACCCTGTCCCTAACTTGGATGATATGCCCTCCAGAATTGCTGCTGAGCTGGAAGCCCAGAAAGTGAGAGAAAAATTAGAGCTGCTGGAAAGGTCAATCACTGCCTTAAAACACATAAGGAGGTGGTGCACATGGACTCCTTGTCTTTGTTCCCCGAAGCTAGGTTGCCTACTAAATTCAAAATGCCTAACATGGATAAGTTCGATGGAACCACTTGTCCTAAAACGCACCTGAAGATGTATGTGGGTGCTCTTAACCCTTTTGGACTGAACAGTGAGCTCCTTGCTCAATTGTTCCAACAATCCCTTACTGGTGCTGCTCTAAGATGGTTTGTGAGCTTGGACCGGTCAAAAATGAAAACCTGGGAGGACATTTGCAATGTGTTTAATATGCAATACCACTACAACAGAGAGGTGGATGTTACTCGGAGAGAACTAGAGACCACCAAGCAGAAAAGCAATGAACCCTTTTTCTAGTTCCTTACGAGGTGGAGGACTAAGGCCGCCTGAATGATTAACCGACCATCAGAACAAGAGCAAGTAGACATAATTATCAAAAACCTACTGCCTGTCTATCAGCAACAACTGCAAACTCAATACCTACCGACGTTCCAGTCGCTCATTGCTACTGCTACTAAGATAGAGGATTTAATCCAAATGGGTCAACTGAAAGAAGATCTCATGTAGCCCAGTCTCTTTGACAAGGATGTAGTTATTACTGGTAAAGACAAAAGTCAAGATCTGCTAAGCCTGATCAAGCCGAATGGAGAGCCCTTCGCCAACTGATACATCAAGGAGGAATGTGCTGCTGAAAACAAGCCCCTTCCCAAGCCAAACCTTGAGTCTGAATCTGACATCAGGTCCTATACAGAGTATGAGTCTGACATCAAGTCCTATACAGAGTCTGAGTTTGACATCAAAGTCCTGTACAGAGTCTGAGTCTTATATCAAGTCCTGTATTGAGTATGATTCTGACCTAGAGTATGAACACGAGTCAGTGTCCAGTTTTGAGTCTTCTATGTCGAGTTTAGAAAATCCAAGTTTTAAATTCAATGTAATCCTTGAGGACGATTTTGTCCCTTTCAATAAAAATTCACAGATTATTGATTACCATTCGTATCAATCTTTCCAAAGCATCTCTTAGCAAAAATAATGAAAAAAAAGAAATAAATAAAACAACAACAACAACAACAACAATATAATTGGCAAAGAAGAAAATGAACATACATACACTGCATATGATTGTGAAAACATGGAACATGTCAGTGAATGCCTGAAGAAATTTGCTAATTGTTTCACGGGAATAGACCCAACAATAGCAGTGCACAAGATTCCAGTATACCCCGTGGCTAAGCCCGTAAAAACAGAAGCTAAGGAGGCTGAAAACAGAATGGTCCTTGAAAATCAAGGAGGAAGTGGCTAAGCAACTGGAGAACAAATTCATAGAACCTATTGCCTACCCGACATGGTTAGCAAACATTGTGCCGGTGTCGAAGAAAGATGGCAAAGTCAGAATGTGTGTGGACCACCAGGATTTGAATAAAGCATGTTTGAAGGACGACTTCCCCCTGCCACATATTGACTTGTTGGTAGACCAAATGGCTGGACACGAGATGGTCTCCTTGACCGATCTTGTTGTCGGCTACAATCAAATAATGATGCATATGCCAGATAAAGAGAAAACGACATTCACCACGGAGTGGGGAACCTACTGCTATAGGGTTATGCCTTTTGGGCTCAAAAATGCTGGGGCAACCTATCAAAGAATTGTAACTTGGGGCATAGATGTGGTCGGAAAGATCCACCCAAAGGCTTCTAATGGTCATCAATTCATCCTGGTCGTTGTGGATTATTTCACTAAGTGGATTAAGGCAGTCTCTTATTCAGTTTTGAATGCCAAGAAGGCAGCACATTTCGCTCGTACCAACATCCTTTGTCGGTATGGAACACCATTTGAGATCATCACTGATAACGGGTCTCATTTTCAAAGGGAATTTTCTAATTTGCTTTAGCATCACAGGTCCTTACCTTATCGGCCACAAACAAATGAGGCTGTAGAGACTACAAATAAGGCTATGAAAGTCATTTTGCAGAAAACAAATTCAAAAGCACAAAGCTTGGCATGAACAACTACCGAATGCCCTGTGGAGATATAGGACTTCGATCAGAACACCTACCGAGGGCAACTCCGTTTTTCTTTGGTATATGGCATGAAAGCAGTATTGCCTGTTGAACTGGAAGTTTGGTCGGCAAGAATCATTTAGGAAAGCCGAGTCAGCGAAACAAATTAGGCTAAGAATTACCATTTTCAACTCTTGGGTATGGAGGAAAAGAGAATTGCAAGCGATCCACCAAACTCAAGTTTATAAAAAAGAATGGCTAGACACTTCAACAAAAAGGTCAAAGACTGCAAGTTAGAAGAAGGTTGTTTGGTTCTGAAAGAATTAGACAACCAGTCATAGATCCTCGTGGGAAGTTCCACCCTCATTGGGCTGGACCCTACATTCTAAAGAAGATACCTCCCGGCGGAGCCGTCACTTTAACAGATCTGGATGGTTTGGAGTTCACTAACCCATGCAATCTGGATCAGCTTAAAAAGTACTACATATGAAATTACTGCTTGTGATTTCTATGTAAAGGAAGAACTACGAAGACCTGATTCTCCCATGAAATGTGAAGGAAGATACGTAGGAAGCCGAAGAGGGGCCCGGTCTAAATAAAAAAATTTCATTATTTTCTTTGCCAATAAAAAAAAACGAGAAAATGAAGAAAAAAAAATAAAAAAATAATAAAAAAACTCGCTAAGCTGACAACCCAAAAAGGGCGGCTTAGGCAAAAATCGGAGCCTGCTAAGCTGAAAATCCGAAAAGGGCGGCTTAGGCAAAAATGGATAGCTTGCTAGGCTGAAAACCCGAAAGGGCGGTCTAGGCAAAAGTTAGGGCAAACAACTCGCTAAGTCGAAAACCCGAAAGGGCGGCTTAGGCAAAAATTAGAGCAAAAAGAAAAAAAGAGATAAAATATGAGATGCTTGGAAAGATAAGATAAATCAATCAAAATTATCATTCATGTGTCTGTTCTCCGAAAAATCAAACCAACAATCCAAAAGAGTTAGAATTCCATCGAATACAAAAACAAAAGTATGAAAATCCCTAAAGTCTAGTCTAAACTAAGTCTCTATGTTTGCATGAAGCAACATCATCCGTATCCCTCCTAGAGTCTAGTCTAAAACTAAGTCTCTCTGTGTCTGCATGAAGCAATATCGTCCGTGTCCTCTTTAGGTCCCAAAGTCTCACCTGTCTCCCTAAGAACTAAAACAAATCTCCTCGCCTGTGTCAGTCCATCCCTCCAACTCACTCAGCAGTGCTTTCCTCCTAATATTTTTTAGGATAAGGTACTTAAAAAAAAAAAAAACTGAAGGAGAGTACCAACCTGAAGGATGACAGGAGAGGTTGTCAAATCCTCATGGCCTAAAGCCGCTCGATCCAGACTTCGAATAGTCTCAGCAAAGACAATACTACCAATGCAGCTCATCCCTTCCATTTGCCTAATCATCGGGCATAATTGCAAATCCCCAAAGCCTGGGCCCTTGTTGAAGAAACCAGTAAGCAAACAGAAAACAAAGGCTCGCATCCTCAGCCTCATCCGGTCTGGGTCATCTGATTGAGCCTCCGAGAATTCATCAATTAACGGCAGCAAAATTGCCTTCTGATCATCAACAATCATGGCCCTAGCTTATGGCTGGCTAAACTGAAATAGGTTTTCAAACGACCGAACATACCCAATTTTTACCTCATGCCTGACCAAAGGGGCATTGGGGTCGCACCCTATAATTGTGCAGAATTCTTCAAAGAAGGGGTACATCTCCTCCATCATGGCCCCGAATCGAAAAACGTGGGCCTCCGGGTCCCAAAGTCCGATGCAAGCCCGTAAAAAGTCCCAGTCAATGACCACTCCCCTAAGGGTAGTAATCGGAGACAGACCGGACCTCCTCAGATTGATCTTTTTTACTTTGGAGAGACTTTTGGTCCAACTGTGCATATTGTGACTGTAAAAAAAAAAAGGATCCATTCTTGAATAAGAAAAAGAAATGAAAAAAATATAATATAAATTTTGCCCTAAGGGTCCAAAAAAAATCAATTTGGCCCTAATGGCCTGAAAAACCAATTTGGCCCCAAGGGCCCAAAAAATCACTTTGGCCTCAAAGGCCTAGAAAAACCAATTTGGCTCTAAGGGCCCAAAAAATCAATTTGGCCTCAAAGGCCCAGAAAAACCAATTTGGCTCCAAGGGCCCGAAAAACCAATTTGGCCCTAAAGGCCCGAAAAACCAATTTGGCCCTAAAGGCCCGAAAAATCAATTTGGCCTCAAAGGCCCGAAAAATCAATTTGGCCCCAAGGGTCGGAAAAATCAATTTGGCCTCAAAGGCCCGAAAAATCAATTTGGCCTCAAAGGCCCAAAAAAATCAATTTGGCCCCAAGGGCCCAAAAAATCAATTTGGCCCCAAGGGCTCGAAAAATCAATTTGGCCCCAAGGGCCCGAAAAAATCAATTTGGCCTCAAAGGCAAAAAAAAAAAAAAAAAAAAAATTGGCCCCAAGGGCCCGAAAAATCAATTTGGCCCTAAAGGCCCAGAAAAATCAATTTGGCCTCAAAGACCCAAAAAAGCAATTTGGCCTCAAAAGTCCAGAGAAAACCAATT
>CAOGCB011088856.1:0-10406 GCA_948266635.1 Cnidoscolus chayamansa | reverse complement strand
CAATCAATTAAACTCAAGTTTACCAGAAAAGAATGGCTAGACACTTCAACCAAAAGGTCAAAGACCGCAAGTTAAAAGAAGGTTGTTTGGTTCTGAAAGAAATTAGACAACCAGTCATAGATCCTTGTGGGAAGTTCCGCCCTCATTGGGCTGGACCCTACATTCTAAAGAAGATACCTCCCGGTGAAGCCGTCACTTTAACAGATCTGGATGACTTGGAACTCATAAACCCATGCAATCTGGATCAGCTTAAAAAGCACCACACATGAAATTACTCCTTGTGATTTCTATGCAAGCAAGAACTGGAAGAACTACGAAGACTTGATTCTCCCATGAAATGTGAAGGAAGATATGTAGAAAGCCGAAAAGGGGCCCGGTCTAAATAAAAAAAATTCATTTTCTTTGCCAATAAAGAAAAAGAAGCAAAAATAAATAAATAAATAAAAACCCGCTAAGTCGAAAACCCGCAAAAGGGCGACTTAGGCAAAATTCGGGGCCCGCTCAGCTGAAAACCCGAAATAAAAGGGCAGCTTAGGCAAAAATGGGTAGCTCGCTAGGCTAAAAACCCGAAAGGGCAGTCTAGGCAAAAATTAGGGCAAAAAGCTCGCTAAGTCGAAAACCCGAAAGGGCGGCTTAGGCAAAAATTAGAGCAAAAAGAAAAAAATAATAAAGTAAGAGATGCTTGGAAAGATATTAAAATCATCATTCATGTGTCTATTATTCGAAAAAAAAATCAATCCAATGACCCAAAAGAGTCAAAATTCCCTCAAGTACAAAAGACCAAAGTCTGAAGAAATTCCTAGAGTCTATGTTTGCATGAAGCGACATCGTCCGTATCCCCCCTAGAGTCTAGTCCAAACTAAGTCTCTATATCTGCATAAATTAACATCATCCGTATCCCTCCTAGAGTCTAGTATAAACTAAGTCTCTCTGTATCTGCATAAAGCAATATCATCAGTGTCCTCTCTAGGTCTTGAAGTCTCACCTGTCTCCCTAAGAGCTAAAACAATCTCCTCGCTTGTGTCAGTCCATCCCTCCAACTCACTCAGCACTGCGTTCCTTCTAATCTTTTCTAGGATGAGGTGACTTCAAAAAAAAGAAAAAAAGAAAGACGAAAAAAAAAGAAAAAGAAGGAAAAAAGAAGAAGAAAGAAAAAAAAAGAAAAAGAAAAAAGAAAAAAAAAAGAAAAAGAAGGAAAAAAAAAGAAGAAGGAAAAAAAAGAAAAAGAAAAAAGAAAAAAAAGGGAGAAAAAGAAAAAGGAAAAAGAAGAAAAAGAAAAAAAAGGGAGAAAAAGAAAAAGGAAAAAGAAGAAAAAGAATAAAAAAAACGAAGAAAGTATCAACCAGAAGAATGACAGGAGAGATTGTCCAATTTTCATGGCCCAAAGCCGGTCGATCCAGACTTCGAACGGTATCGGCAAGAACAATACTGCCAATGCAGCTCATCCCCTTCCATTCGCCTAATCATCAGGGCAGAATTGCAAATTCCTAAAGCCTAGGTCCTTGTTGAATAAACCAGCAAGCAAAAAGAAAGCAAAGGCTCGCATCCTCAGCCTCATCTAGTCTGGATCATCTGATTGAGCCTCCAAGAACTCATCAATTAACGGCAGCAGAATTGCCTTCTGATCATCAATGATCATGGCCTTAGCTTGTGGTCGGATAAACTGAAACAGGCCTTCAAATAACCAAACATACTCAATTTTGACCTCATGCCTAACCAAAGGGGCATTGGAGGCACCCTATAATTATGCAGAACCTCCCTAAAGAGGGGGCACATTTCCTCCATCATGACTCCGAAATGAAAAATGTGTGCCTTCGGGTCCCAAAGTCTGATGCAAGCCCATAAAAAGTCCCAGTCAATAACCACTCCCCTAAGGGTAGCAATTGGAGACACCATACCTCCCCAGAATTGATCTTTTCTACTTTAAAGAGACTTTTGGTCCAACTGTGCATACTGTGACTAAAAAAGAATAATGAAAAAAGCAGAAAAAAATCAAGGCCTCAAAGGCTCCCAAAAAATCAATTTGGCCCCAAGGGCCCAAAAAAATCAATTTGGCCTCAAAGCCCCGAAAAATCAATTTGGCCCTAAAGGCCCGAAAAAAAATCAATTCGGCCTCAAAGGCCTGAAAAATCAATTTGGCCCCAAAAGTCCGAAAAAAATTCAATTTGGCCTCAAAGGCCCCAAAAAAATCAATTTCGCCCCAAGGGCCAGAAAAATCAATTTGGCCCCAAGGGCCCGAAAAAATCAATTTGGCTCTAAGGGCCCGAAAAATCAATTTGGCCCTAAGGGCCCGAAAAAATCAATTTGGCCTCAAAGGCCCAAAGAAATCAATTTGGCCCTAAGGGCCTGAAAAATCAATTTGGCCTCAAAGGCCCAGAAAAACCAAATTGGCCCTAAGGGCCCAAAAAAATCAATTTGGCCTCAAAGGCCAAAAAAATCAATTTGGCCTCAAAGGTCCAAAGAAATCAATTTGGCCCCAAGGGCCCAAAAAAAATCAATTTGGCCTCAAAGGCCCAAAAAAGTCAATTTGGCCTTAAAGGCCCCAGAAAAATCAATTTAGCCCCAAGTGCTCGAAAAAAATAAATTTGGCCCAAAGGCCCGAAAGATCAATTTGGCTCCAAGGGCCAAAAAAATGAATTTGGCCCCAAGGGCCCGAAAAACCAATTTGGCCCCAAGGGCCCGAAAAATCAATTTGGCCCCAAGGGCCCAAAAAAATCAATTTGGCCTGAAAGGCCCAAGAAAAATCAATTTGGCCTCAAAGGCCCATAAATTCCTAATTTTTGGTACTAAGTACCACAAAAAAATCCTCAAACTCAAAATTCGCTATTCAGACAACCACTGGCTCCCATAAATCATCTTTATGGTTGCCAGTGGGGGGCAACTGTGAATACTCGAATTTCAAGGCTCGGAAAGCCTGTTTTTCCAGACTGCAAACCGGAGCCAGACCGGAGGCCTTTAAGAAAAGTTTCTGGAAGTATGCCAATATGGTACTCAAAACGTCCGGGACGTTGCGAGGAACCCAAGGGTACTCTCGAAATAATTTTTGGAGGTACGAAACTCACGGAAAAGCCTTCGGAAAGAAAACCGCGTGGGCAGACAGCTCGTCGGCGAGTCCAACCGCCCTATCCGGCGAGTGCAACTGCCCACGACGGTGGGCCCAACCACCCTCGACTGCGGGCCCAACCACCCTCAATTGCGGGCCCAACCACCCTCGACGGCGGGCCCAACTGCCCTGCACGGCGGGCCCAACCGCCCTCCACGGCGGGTCCAGCCGCCCTCCAGCCCGTTTTTCCTATAAAATCAGCCCTGGGCCTTCATTTTTACTCACCGCTTGTGTTGACGAGCTTTCTCTTCTCCCTCCTTACTTTAAGCAATTCTCAATTATTACAAACTGCTTGTGTTGACGAGCAATCACTATCCCTTCCTCGCTTCTTGCGATTCTTTTATTGCTTTCCTCCTGCATCATTTAATATTGCATTATTGAGTTGATTTGTGATCACTTAATTAATCTAATATTGGAGATCTGACAAACTGAAGCTCCGAAGTGGAAACCGTTTGAATCAGGTACGCCCTAAAACTCTGCTCATTTTTATTTAAGTATCATATGCATACTTCTCTTCTACTCCCATTCTAAAATGAATCATTGCATAAATGCATCCATCTCATTAAGCTTTAATTAAACAGATCTAAAGCTATAATGCCCGGTTAATCAATAATCGAGGTATTCAAGCTAGATCCGCACTCATGGGCTAAAAAGTGCCTAGTTAATCCATAACTAAGGCATATCACCCCTAGTTCGTATAGATCTGGCCTAAAAGGCCCAATAAAATCAAATTTGGCCCTAAAGGCCCAAGATCCCAATTTGGCCCTAAAGGCCCAAAATTCACAATTAGGCCCTAAAGGCCCAAAATTTCTAATTTGGCCCTAAAAGCCCAAGACCCCAATTTGGCCCTAAAGGCCCAAGATCCCAATTTGGCCCTAAAGGCCCAAAAATCACAATTTGGCCCTAAAGGCCCAAAATTTCCAATTTGGCCCTAAAGGCCCAAAAATCACATTTTGGCAACAAATGCCCAAAAAACCAATTTAGGTACTAAGTGTCCAAAAAACCAATTTAGGCACCAAGTGGCCAAAAAACCAAATTTGGTACTAAGTACCCCAAACATCAAAGCCCTTTCAAAAATGCAATTTCGAACTACGTTGACTTTGATCCCTTATTCAAATAAAAGGTACGTAGGCATATTTGGGATTAAACCTCAAATAACAAGTCATGATCTTCAAAATAATCAAAATTGCTAAAAGCATCAAATTCATCAAAATCATCAAAGCATTTTTCCCTGCATTTCAGCTACATTTAAAATGATTAGTTAATTTGCATGACATGGTCTCGGGATCCACCTCGGATTCGAAGATTATGCTTTAATCCATTGAGCTAATTAATCTAAAAATTAGGTTAATTAATTAAAAAGGAGTCACATAGGATTTTCCTAGTTTACCCTAAAATAATTAAACAAGGTGGCGACTCACACTCACGTGCATTCATCCCTATCATATTGCATTGCATTGCACATGCATCCTGCAATCTTCGGGGAGGGGTTCACAGAATTAACTTTAGATTATGAAAAAATGAATCATTGGGTAGGTTTTCCCACAACTAGATTTACTTTCAAACCGACAAGTTGGAAGGCTGCCATGATTTGGGAACAATTAACTGGGCAGCCAACTTTCAATGCCAAAAATGCTGGCAATAGATGGATAAAAGACGAAAGCCTTTTATATTTTCATAAGTATATTTGCTATGCTTTGTTTGGACGGGTGGAAGCCACCAAAGTCCAAACAAAAGATTTGTTTCTATTATAATGTGTTTTGCAGGGAAACAGTGTTGATGTGACATGGATTATTTTTGACGCACTCTATATCGCATCCCGTCATCAAGGCAAATCTACATTAGGGGTAAGTAGCATGACGCCTATCCTCACATGTGCTGCCCGAATGCCTATACCACCCCACCATGAACAGCCAACGGTTGATATCCGGTACATTGGGGGTGCATTCTTGAAATGGGCTGGATTAGTAGATGAAATCAAAGAAGGTGACAACATTGTCTACCGGTGGAAGACATGGGAGCAACGTATAGGGTTGAGTGAGGGTGATGAGGGGACTTCTCACGATAATGGGGCAATAAGTAGGCGATCTGATAGAGGCAAGGCACTAGCAACATCTTCTACTCAAGAGGAAGAAGAGGAGGAAGAAGTTGCCGGGTGGAGGAAAGTATTAGACCGTGTTGACTCCTTACAAGAAACATAGGAGGCCTTATAAGTACAAGTAACAAAAATGGACAAGAAACTGGATAAAATTCACAAGGAGCACAAGAGCATGACAAGGAAGTGGATGTCTTACTTCCGTAAGAAGAATGTTCAATTCACGCCGTCTCCTTCAGATTCTTCGGAGGATTGAGGTTTTTATTTCTAACCAATCTCTTTCATTTTTTAATATTTGTGTTTTGTTTTTGTTTTTGAGTGAATGCATGTTCTTTTCCTGTTTTCTTTTCTTCTCCAATACACAATGGGGACATTATGTTTCTAATGGTAATGTGATATATCGCGACCGCAATTGTAGGAGTCGCGATCACGACATGGCGATTGTTTGGCGATTGTGTGTTGTGTGGTTATTTTGTAAATTTGTGTGTTTATGTTGTGATTGTTTTTCTTCTTACAGTCAAATCCTTCACCTTGGTTTTATGGTTAAGTCCCTACATGTTTGAGTGATTATACTTTACCCTTTTTAAATTTGAAGTCTTAAGTAATTTATCAATGTTAAAGAGAATTTGATGTTATGAACTTAAGTGGTGTGAGAGTTTAACATGAAATTTGAAGTGACTTTAGCAAATTTTAAACCTTTAGTTAATTATCTAGACATTATTTGGAGTGAGAAAAACATGAATCCTAAATTGAATATGAAAGTAGGGAGAAAAGGAAAACTAAAGTCATAATACATGTTTGTTCAATTAAATAAAGGATGAAGGTATTGCGAGAGAAAAAACCGAGTTGAGTAAAATAACGGACAACCATTATGTAAAAGGTGAGAAGTTGTACGGAGCATTAAAATGCAACCACTTTGAGGTTTTTCTTGAAAGTTTCTTTAAAGTTAAAAAAAATTGCAATATGATGAGGTAACATACAAGGTAAAAGGGGAGAAGTGGTATGGAGCATAAAATGCAACAACTTTGTGTGATAGAAATAGGTTACCTAAAAATGCCTTGAGATACGAAACAATACATGTGTGCAAATTTCGTCCTAAGTACTTTTCTATTTTTCATTTCAAGGAGGGAGAATTGTCTATCTCATATTTAAGTTGGTTAGATTCTTAACTTTAGATTTTGTTTGTTAAAGTTCTTTCACATGGCATGATTCACTTTAAGACTCGGGTTCATACTCAGATTATTCTTTGTTTTTGATAAAATATTTGAGAAGTCCAAATCGAAAGGGTAAAATATAATCTCTTAAACATTTGTTAAAAGAAAGAAAGTGTTTTACTTAGGGACAAGCAAAAAACTAAGTGTGGGGAATTGATAGCGTCGCCAAAACTACAAATACGTTTAAGTTATTTTGCATGATTGCATGTGTATTTTTCATATTTTACGTTTTCTTATATTGTTTTTTGTTAGAAAAGTTTCAGGTAGGAATTCAAGCATTGGATTAGATTGGATTAGATATAAAAGACCAGCATGAATCACGAGCGCGACTCTTAGGAACACGGGCGTGATGCATTCATGCAAGTCTGGCAGTAACTACATAGTAAAGTCACGAGCGCGACTCCAATGTTCACGGGTGCGACACACTCCTCCAGAAGCCAGAAACTGCCTATTCTCCAGAGAGTTGTGTTGCTTAACAAGACCCTTCAGAAGCACTCGCCAAAAGCTAATTAAAACCACCATTTTGGCCAACCAATCATCTTCAAAACTGCTCTCTTATCATTTTCTATAAATACCAGTCATAGACAGAAGAAAAAAAAAGGAGAGATTGACAGCACAAAAATCAGAATTAAACACTTAGGACAAGTTGATTATCATCACTCATTTTGTTTGTGCCAGAAACATATCAAGGAGTTCCTCGAGGTGTGATGTCCTTCGGAGCCAAGAGTTTGAGTTCTTTTATCTTCTCTTATACTTTAAGACTCCTTGTATGTTGTTCTTTGTTATTCTCTACTCAAAACAACGTTGTAATGATGATATTCTCAATGAAAGTTTCTTTAAAGTTATCTTTTGATCCTTGTTTAAATCAAATAACTAGTATTATATTCTCAGAAGGAAATAATTCAGTTAGATCACAGAGGTAGAATTTATTTAAATACAGTACATGTTTTAAGTAAGTTGCATGTCGAATTATTAACTTAGTTTATCGAAATTAATTCTAACTTATTGCAATAATCAAAGAACAAGATTTAGGATTAATCTTTGGAAGAATAAGGCATTTGATATATGTAGAAATACATATAAAAAAAATAGAGTAATCCTCTACCAAAAGGTTGGATTATATTTTACTGAGTGCATTTAAAGAAACACTTATTGCATGAATACACATTTTTTTAAAGGGAAGAACATCTTAGGCATGATCAATATTCCTAAGTAGGTTGTTGTAACTCCTATTTAATTAGGTTAATTAGTATATTCGGCTAAATTAGGAGTAGAATAATAAACTCAATTCGTAACGCTTTATTGTTGTAAACATAAATGTTAAGAATAAGTAGCAATAGGACATAACTCGTTCCTCGTGGGAACAATCTTTTTATTACTACATTGTGATCCATATACTTACGGGTAATCAAGCGACAAGCTCTAACTAGCTGTGATGTGGTTTGCCAGCACTGATATGCCGCTTCTTTTAGTAGGGAGACTACACAAATCACACTATCCTTTGGAGTGCATTGTAGCATCTCTAACACTCTTTCTGTACCTTCCAGCCAATATTCTACTGTTGAGGCATCATCCTCCATCTTGCCTCTAAATTTTGTAGCTCCATATTTTCGAAGTTTATCCATAGGGGGTCTAGAAGGTACCTATACTACAGTCTGTGCTGTAGGTGCTGCTCCTGTCACTTGCCTTAATGCATCAACTAATTGCTGAAAGAAGGTGTCATGCCCGGTCTAGCTTCATTGTGTGTGGGTGCAACACTCTCTAGTTCAGTAGCTTCAGGAGGAGCATGCCTCTCCCTCTATAGCTCGCTGATATCTTGAGTCCATCTTCCTATAACACAAAAATCCAAATACAGATCCACATCAGGATCACATTATAGCTTTGACACATTTTGGCATGTACACAGACTCTAATACTAACTTATGTTATAGGATCGACTAAACTGTGCTCTGATACCAAGAAGTTATCACGTATGCTTATTAGGACCTAGAATATTAGGTGCCTAAAAAAAGAAAGAAAAAATAAATAAAGAATAAAATAAATAAAGAATAAAAGAAAAGAATAAAAGAAAAAGAATAAATAAAATAAAAATAAAAACAAAATAAAAATAAATAAAGAAAAAAAAAAAGAAAAAAAAGTAAAGTAAAAAAAAAAACAAGTGGTGCCCAGGATGTGGCTTAGGCACCGCCTAAGCCACTAAAGGATATATATATAAAACAAAAGAGAAACAGAAGAGAGGAAAGAGAGTCAGGAAAGAAGAAGAAGAAGAGAAACATAAGAGAGGAGGTGGTTAGGCAAATAAAGGAGTAAGAAAAAATTATTTAGCCTAAAAAAAGATATCAAAATGTTGACCTAATCGAGTAAATAACTCGATATTGTGCGAAGTGTTGCATATATACTACGATCATATTATGTTATTGCCTCATTTTAATCATGACCATATGTCTATTTTTCTTAAAGATTTTATGCTTGAAACATTTGCATAAATAACCTATAGTTGATATAGAATGGCTACGGCCAATATGGTGATCGTAAAAAAGTTGTGCTAGCAAACTTGGGCACGGAAAGTGCAAACAATGATAAATTTTACATCTGAGCCTAAAATGATGTGTGCCGAATTGTGCATATTGCATATACGAATACATAGAATAGTCATTTGGTATAATTCATACATAATACAAATATTTGTTTCTCAGTGATACGTAACAACACGTAATAGATTTTAAATGGTAACGTTGGCCTATTGTACTTTAGTGGGTATCAGAGTTAGCATAAGGGTATGACATGCCATAGTTTTAGTAGTACTGCACTATACAGTTGTTCTTAAGGCTACTATGGGTACCTCAACGGTTTGGCTAATTTAGAGCCTCACCACATACAGACAAATAGTTTAGGCACTTAGTACTTATTTTTGTTAGCACTTGTACTTGGTTGCCTACATTCCCCGTATCTATCATTCGAACCTTTCATAAGTTACATGTGCCTAAAAGGAAAATAAAGTTTTACATATAGTTATTGTGACACATGCATTTGTAATTGAAAGATGTAAAACATGTTTAACTATTATATGATTACATGTTGAATTTTGAGGCATAACAGGTAAAAATGGTTGGGAGGCAGTTCATTAGATGTTAAATTAAGCTTATTGTTGTGCTATATTATATTGTTATTTTTTTATATACCCACTGAGCATGTAGCTCAGCGCATTGGTTGGTTTCCGTGGGCAGATAAAAGATAGTAGGGCAATAGGAGATTCATCAACTGACCCACAACAGCAGTAGTAGCCAAAGAAACACATCAGCTAGTTCATCCAAAACTTTGACACTATGTATTTTATTAGTTTTGGCATGTACATAGACTTTTAAGTAATCAAATAATACATAGTTGGGTCCTTTGAATTAGAATGTTATAAAAATATTTTATGTGATGAGTTGCTTTTGTTGAGAGAAATTTGCAAAATTTTGGAACAAGTGTAAAAGTAAAAGTTTGAGGGCTCTTATATATAGGGGAAACTCTGCCTAATTTTTAGTCTAATTTAGTTATCAAGTTGTAGAAATGAAATATGCATTCTAGAATAAAAAAAATGTATGCACAAGATAAATATGTATAACAAGGTAGAGAATAGATAAAAGGCAATTAAGTGGCGCATCCTACTCAAGTCTTCATAGGTCTTGGTAGGGGGTGCTATAGCGATTGGTATCAGAGCCAGATTCCTCTCCTAGTACGGTGTGGTTCAAGGACGAACCAAGCAGAAGCTGGTGGGCATGTAATAATCGAGACCAAAAGAGGGCGGGAAGTGATTGTCGGTGCTAGAGAGACCACAGACAAGGAGCGACTTCTGGCAGGCTTTTAGGTGGAGGGATACATGAATGAATAGATCCCACACCCGAAAAAGAGGGATCCTAAAACTATGTAGGGATGGGCTGCACAGTTGAGTGTTTTCGAGATTATGCAGGTATGGGACTGTACAATTGAGAATAGCTTAAGAGATTTG
>CAOGCB011086837.1:0-14263 GCA_948266635.1 Cnidoscolus chayamansa | reverse complement strand
ACCATAGAAGATTCAGATTTAAAAACATCAATACCCAGTAACATGCTCCTCTTGACAAATACTGCTTTTTCTATTTCTTTTTTATCTTCCTTTAACTAACTTGTGATCTCACACTGAACATTATAGATCTTTTCCCTCATTTCTTGTGTTTTGCAGATTTAAAACCTTACCATTATAGACTGTATTTCCATGTGATTTTCTTATTTTAGGATAATTGTAAAAATCAAACACTTATCATCTATGAAGTTAAGTGATCCCGTAATATATCTAACGAGAAAATCACTCTTTCCACATGGTATTGAAGCTCTAGTTTATACCCAATTCCATACTCCTCTTCATCATCCTTAGCTACAGTATCATTTTCTTCTTCCTTTTTTGCTTCAAATGTTCAAAAATTTCTTTTAGAACTTCCCTCTATGGTCGACCTTTGTGAAGAACATCCTTTGGTGCCATCAAGTTCTAGACCACATTGGTGGCAGATAGATGCGTCCTTCAATCTCCTGTCCACCTATTCTATTGGACAACCTGTTCCCAACCTAGCTCATTCCTATGCAACAAATTGATTATACTGTTTTTTCTCTTTTTCTGGGCGTCATGCCAGATTGGCAGTCACGTTTGACTTTCTAAAAACTACTGTTCATCTTGGTAAAAGTTTGTGTGCATATGACCATGATAGTCTGCTTGAAATTGGAAATTATTTTGTGACCATGTTAGTGCAAAGTACATGCAACTCAAGTTCATTTCTGCTTAAGCAAACAAAGGCAGGAGAGTCCATGGCTGATCATAAAAGACATCAAATCCATGGCCATTGACTTCAGGATATTAGATATTTGGATTCAGATGATATTATCCTACAATTTTGTCAGGGCAACTATGCGAGTATTTTGGAACCTTGGCAGTTATATCTACCTGTAAACATCTTCCTTCTTGGAATTGAGATCCTTTTTGGTAGCCTATGAAGCTTTTCTTCTTCAAAATTGCCTCTTTCATCTTCTTCTTAAATTATTCTTGAGCTCCATCAATTATTTCTGAATCTCCTCTTGCTGGTGTTCACTTACAACATGAACACTTTGACCCTTCCTGTATACTTGGCATGTAGACAAGCAGATTTAAATCAAATCTGTGAGAATTGTTCTAATTCTATTTATGTTCCTGATCTTGTTTCATGGTTGTACATCTGTCACTTATAGCACTGAAGAAATTCCAAGTCTTTGGTGAGACAAGCATAGAATATGTTTGCTTCCCTTCTTTTTAGGTGCACATGCTATGATGTGCATATCTTTGTGTTTCTGGACAGTTTCAATTTTCAAGTCAGCTGGTATTTGCCAATTTGTTTTATATTCATTAAGCTGTTAAATTTCATAGATGCTGCTGTTAACTTGTGGGATTTTATACATGTCAGGGGCTTTGCAGGATGTTCTACATTTGCATGATGTGCTTGCTAGAGTTTCACTGGCCAGGTTATGCCATACCATAGCTAGAGCTCGTGCACTAGATGGTACAATAGATCTTAGTTTTCTGCTTTTCAAATGTCATTCAAGTCCCTGAACTTTGGAGGTGTTTAATTTGACACTGTTGTCCACAGAGAGGCCTGACATTAAATCTCAGTTCAACTCAGTTCTCTATCAACTCTTGCTAGATCCTAGTGAAAGGGTCTGTTTTGAGGCAATCTTATGTGTATTGGGCAAATGTGATAATAATGAGAGGTACGTAAATATATATGTTTTCTTTTCTCATGATTAAAACTATTCGATTGTACTAGTTTTTCCTTATATGAGAAGCCAGTAAGCCACATGGACTCGTATTATTTTTTAAAAGAGATATATATTATGCATAGTAGTAGTACACATCATGATGATATATATTAGTTTTAATTTACATGTATTAATATAAATTAAATGAGAATCAAATTAGCATATTATTTTTAAAAAATATTTTGTAAATTATCAACAAGTTATGTATTCATGTCAAAATAAATTATATCAAATTATGTAAAAAAATCAATCGTCCTTGATCAATTTTTTGCTTTAAAAAAGAAAGAACATGTTGAAAGAAAAATACAGATCCACAAGAATATAAAAAGTAAATAAGAAATTTAATAATATATTTTCTGATTCACTAAGAATTCACGTATACATTGCCAATGAATAAGTATATACATATGTGTCTGCAGATATAGAGTTCAAATTACTTCAATTGATGAAAGGAAGACCTCAAGACACCCACACCCACACGCATATGCATGTATATATGTATATTGTGTAAAAGAAGATTGAAATATTTTTTGATATGTGACTTTTAGAGATTGATTATATATATTTTTTCCCTCTTCATTTGACTTGTGATAAATTGTTTTGATTTTGAATAGAATGATCAATTTTTAACATAATTAAAATTTAGTGATATTAGACTGCCAGTTGGCCAGTTGAAAATAGAACAAGTGACTTGTATTTTGCTAAATCTTAGGTATTAAGACTCTGTAAGTTTGCAGAAAATAATTTATACATGGAAAGTATTTTCTGAGAAAATAATTTATTTTTAGTTTTTAGTTATAATGTTAAAAATAAAGGATATTAATAAATTTATGTATAGACGTGTTATGATTCTCAAAATCCAGAAAAAGATTTCCTCCTTGTGAAAAGAAGTCAATTTCCTTAAAAAAGATTTAATATCCCCATTGATCAGGAAAATATTTTCTATTGACCAAAATTTTTGAATGTTTTAAACATCAGAAAGTGGAGTAAAATATTTTTCCATGAAATAAACGGGTGTTCTTGTATGTAATATTAGATAATAGGTTTCTGTACCTATATGTTGACCATAATTTTTATTAGGAACTTCCAATCATGATATGCTTTCTATTACATTGCATAGAGAAAATGTCTGATGAAAATTGTATTGAATTAAACAACTGCCAATCAGGTTACAACAAAAACCCAGAAGTTAGGAAACAAAAACACGTACTACAACAAACCCAATCTCACAAATTCCTTCTCAAACAACAATGAAACCCAGCCTCCTGAAATCCAATCTCTCAAACACATAGATTGCAAAAATTAAAAAACCTTCAAACCTAACTGAACTCGACTTGGAAACCTAATTGTAACTACCAAAATCTGCCCATACTCTCCTCTTTTGCTCGCTTAATGTTGTAGAGCAACTTAAGCAAATAGAGGTGTCAAAGGGCTACAGAGCTCTAGGCAACAGCCAATGGGCAATTGAAGGGCTGTAGATAAGAGGCAAATTTGGAGGCGAGATCACGATTGCTGGGGGTTGCAGGTGAGGTTGGATTGTTGAGCGGTTGAAGAAGGAGGAGGAGAAGGCAAGTTGGGGAGGGAGTGGGCCAATCCTGAATCTCCTTGCACAGAGGACTCCACGGTCAAACCTCATTTGCTCTAGCACCTGCTGAACGGCTGAACCCCTCTGGATGCTTCTAGATGTCTGCCTCAATCAAACCCCACTTGGGTGCCAGCACACCCCAGAATCGGCTGGACGCCTCCAGACCCTTTTAGAACCTTCAAGCCCCTGCTGGGTTCCTCCCCATGGAACCTCACTTCGTCCTGTGCCTTCTGGAGCAGCCCGATGAAACCTCACTTGGCCTAGCTGCCTCCAGAACCTTCTAGAGCCTGCTGGCCCTGCCCGCCTGGACCCTTGGCCTCTCCACATTTATGCCCTGCACTGCATGGAGCGTTCCCCTATGGAACCTCACTTGCTGGCAGATGTTGGCCGGCAATATCAGCTAACTGCCCCAATTGTGCCAGTCCCTACTGGCTTAAACGGGCCCATTCCTCCTGCTGGTTGGCTTGCCACCCTGCCAGCACTGTCGGCCCATTGTGAAGTTGTGTAGCAGCTGCCTAGCCCCCTTGGCAAACTGACTTGGCAGTCCCTTAGGCCCTCATGTGATGAAAATTGGGGAAAAATTCAGAGCGTCTTTTTGTATGCGACACCAGGAAGTTGCTATTTATAATGAAGTTTCTCCAACCCTAAGCTTAGTAACATCCACTTATCAATATTTTAGAACAATGCTTAGATCATAAAATTTCGTTGCTCTAAATGATGCTACAGTGGATATAACCTAATTCATATGTTGATGATAGATGACACAGTTACTCCAATGCCATATGCTGGTATAATTCTTTAATTACACAGCACTCGTTCCTGTTTGGATATCAATTTTTTATTGTTAAACCGCATATTTTTAGTTCAGCTAGACATGCAATAAAGTGTAATTAATAAGCAACAAGAGTTGGGTGCGGTGCTAAGACCCATAGCATTCTCAAAGGAAGAACTCAAGTTCGAACTTTGGGGAACAGCATCGTTGGGAGAGGTAGCCATGAAACCAAAGAATTTAGCCTCCTATGAACTGTAAAATAGACATGGAGGGGTACCCTGGTAAATTAAAAAAAGGGTGGAACCAGTAGCATTGGCCTCAAGACTATTAAATGCAGATTATAATATTAAAAATAATATAAAATAATTAGAAGAGCTAAAAGTTAAATCTATGCGTTCCACAGCAGATTGTTGATTAACATTGATTTTTATGCAATGATTTCTTAAATATAATGCTGAAAATAATCACAATTAATTGTGCCATTTGTCTATTGATTCATACCTTTTTGTATCTATTATAGTTGACTGCAAAGTTAGTCTATTTATATTAGGAAGTCTCTTTATATCTGTATTAATTAAATAATCAAAGGGCAATCCGCTGCTCGAAGAATCCCATACTTCTGGGTTTTGGAGAGGATTGATGTGCTTATGTTTCACCAAAGATTAAAATAAATACGTAGAAGGAAAAAGTTAAATTAGATAATGTATGAGTGCGTGTGGTATTTCACTAATTCCCACCCATTCACATGCATATATATAATATAATAATAGATTACAAATTTTACTATTCATCATGTCTATCAAAGATTTGTTAATGTAACATGTAATTATCATACCATTGTTTGCCTTGTCCATCTGTTTGAGCATTTTTTGGAAATCCCTGTTTCATAAATTTAAATAATGCAGGACAGAAGAGCGGGCTGCTGGATGGTATCGCTTGACCAGGGAGATTCTAAAGTTGCCAGAAGCACCATCTGTGTCATCAAAAGGATCCAGTGCTGAAAATGATTCATCAAAAGCTTCCAAAGACAAAACTCAAAAAACCAGACGTCCACAACCACTTATTAAACTTGTAATGAGGAGGTTGATTGGAATCTTTCTCCTTTTCTGTTTTCTTTGACCTTTAGTTGGCATATTGAGTATTTTTTTACTTGATTTCTTAATAGTCTTAATATTCTTCAACCATGGCATGGTATAATTGTTGGTTGTAACTTGATTCTGTTTTGTTTTCCCCCACTCCTGTTTTTGATTCAGGTTGGAGAGTGCTTTCCGTAGTTTCTCTAGGCCAGTACTTCATGCAGCAGCAAGAGTTGTGCAGGAGATGGGAAAAAGTCGTGCTGCTGCCTTTGCTTTAGGCTTGCAAGATATTGATGAAGGAGTTAATGTGAATGCATATTCTGAGGCAGTAGATGATTCAGATTTTAATGAAAACCCATATGCAAATGGTAGTTTTTTTTTTTTCTTTTTTAGATGGGTATTTAATGTCATATTATAGAGGGATTTCAGATCGTGAAGTTATTTAAATCCCATTACTGTTTATTGCTGGAGATGTTTTTCTTGACTATGTACAAATAACTAGTTGACTCTATTCCGTTGTGTTTGACGCAAGTTATTTTTCTCTTTTTTCATTTACTCGGAAATGTTTTTTTAGTAGGGTTTCTGTTTAATTTTTGTTGATAAACTTTTTTTGGATGCACATGAAGTTTGAAAATTAAATTTGGGCCATTGGTTTGTTAATTTTGCCTCCATATGTATATATAAGTTCATCGATAGATACAAACTCAATTAGTCTAGTCATGAATACAATTACTAAATTGAATTTTATTGTAGTATCACAGGCTGGATTTATTCAAGTCTCATTTGCATCCAACAGTGTTTATTTTATTTTATCTTATTTTGTGCCTTTTGGTGGTATTTAATTTGAGATGCCATCTTTCCTGCAGTTCCAATGTCTGCAAGACCTTTTAGTTAAATTTGGGGTTAATTAATCTGGATAACGTATCTAGGTGCTACTATTGTTTGTTTTCAGTTTTATCGACTATAGCTTTCTTAATTAGCGTATGAATTGTTTATAAAAGCATTAGCTGATTGTTTTTCTTCTCCTTCCTCTGCTTTCCCCCTTTTAGGTGTCCGAAGGACCACCTCTGTATCTAGTGGAACAGGTGGTAAGGATACAATTGCAGGCTTATTGGCGTCATTAATGGAGGTAGTGCGGACAACTGTTGCCTGTGAATGTGTCTATGTTCGAGCAATGGTAGTTAAGGCATTGATATGGATGCAAGTTCCACATGAATCATTTGATGAACTAGGATCCATTATTGCGTCAGAGCTTTCTGATCCGGCTTGGCCAGCCACGCTGCTGAATGATATTTTGCTCACACTACATGCTCGTTTTAAGGTATGGGATTTTCTCATAGAATGGACCCACAATTTAAGTTGTTTCCTTCTGCTACTTTGTGATTTCCTCCTATATTCTTAAGTTTGTGTCACATATAGGAAGAAAAAGATGGGGTGATTCTTGGGATTGTGCTATTTTTGAGGGAAACAAAAAATTCAGCTAGCAAGATGGTTTTGGGTATTGAACTTGAGAAGTCAAGGTAGCTATAGATAGATTAAGATGGGAGTTACTGTAGCTGGAAACTATAAAACACAGCATACCTGTACAGGAAATGCTATTCTGAAATCAGTAATACTTCAGGTTCTTCTACAGGTTCTATTCATTTTTCTTGCTGTATTTCTTTCCTCTCTACTTTCTTTCTCTAATCCTCAGGCTCCTTGTCTTTGTTCCTCTGATTTCTTTCTTGAGAGAAACCCTGAATTCAGGGTTTGCTGAACATTTGGTTCTTAATAAATATTTAGTGGAAACGATAAGTAAAACAAGTGTATCATAACTAGAAAGGCCTAGTGAGGCAAATAATAATGAACTAAGCACCCTTTGGAATTGTAGACTATGCTTTCAATTTTATCAATCTGTTTCACATGTCATGCATTTTTTTGGTTGTGGCCAAATGAATATAATACATGGACAACTGTTGGAGTAACACAAAACTTGAAGGTAAATGTAAATATAACTTGCTTGCTTTAAATTTTTGTTAATTTTGTAAATAATCAATCACCAAAATCAACTTTTTGCACTTCACAATTTTGTTTGCCAAGTTCTCAGTTCCTCTTCTTAAGCAATTTCATTTTGGTTCATCATTATTACAGTCATCATTTTGACAAGTAAATGTGGTTGATTGTAAATTGCTTTGTTTGATCAGTATATCAAAAGTTCTATCATAAGGCAGGGTTACATTTGCTGAATTGCAAAAATTATTGAGAGGAAGAAAGTTGATGATTCGCTGCTCTAAGAGCATTTGAAAAGACAAATATACTTGAAACTACAGACCATTGGAAAATTTTATTTTCAGAAAGCGTATGGCAGGAGAAGGATCTTGATTTTGATTTCTTTAATTTTATGTTGTGACTTCTTTTTTCCTTTTATCAAGTTCAATGCTTTGAATTGTTGCATTTGTAATGATAGTTATTTATGATTTATTTCATTGGTTGGCTAGGCAACTCCTGATATGGCTGTCACTCTGCTTGAAATTGCAAGGATCTTTGCTACCAAAGTTCCTGGGAAGATTGATGCTGATGTATTACAACTGCTGTGGAAAGTAGGTTTCCACTACTTGTGATAACATTGTTACTTGATTATCTTTTTGGTTGGTCTTTTACAATATGCATTTAATTTTATTGTCATAGGGCATTCATGTCACCAGCATTAATTTATCAAGTGACCTGAAATAGATGTGCACCACAAAGTGTTAACCTTGATGATCTGTTGATACTTGATAATAGCATATATACATACATGGTGTTTGATTACATGAAAAACACATTTAATTTTATTTTGCTGTAAATGTTGCATTTATAGACATGCCTTGTTGGCGCTGGTCCTGATGGGAAGCACACAGCCTTGGAAGCAGTTACTATAGTTCTTGACCTACCACCTCCGCAACCTGGGTCAATGTCAAGACTTACATCAGTGGATAGGGTATCTGCATCTGATCCAAAGTCAGCTCTGGCATTACAGAGATTAGTTCAAGCAGCAGTAAGTAGTTTCGGTGGTTATGATAATAGATATTGTGCCAATCTACTGTTGGTATCATGGATATCTTGAATTATTACCTTTTGCGCATTCTTCTCTTTTAACTGAGAGCCCACAGGTATGGTTCCTTGGAGAAAATGCAAATTATGCTGCTTCTGAATACGCTTGGGAATCTGCAACTCCTCCTGGTACTGCATTGATGATGCTGGATGCAGATAAAATGGTTGCTGCTGCAAGTTCCCGTAATCCTACTCTTGCTGGTGCATTGACTCGACTACAGAGGTGTGCTTTTAGTGGGAGCTGGGAGGTATAGGTTCATACATCTTCTTCTTCTTCTTCTTTTGTTCTTTTCTTTTTTCTTTTTTTTTCCCTCCTCCCTGCATGTGGTCCTGTACTTGGAATTTGGGTAACAATGAAATCAATCATCCATTCAGATATTGGGGATGTCATGGTATTTGAGGTGTTGAAACTTTTTGGTTCCCTAATTTGTTTATTTTGATACAAGCACTTAATTTGATAAAGCAATTGAGAAAGCTTTGTTTCAATTATGGATGTGTTTCTGTGAATTTCCTCTTGTCTGATAACTTCTTCATGTTATATATAATACATTGTGCTCTGGCATATAGAATTAACATACTAGATAAATCAATAATTGAATGTATGATACATTTAGGATATATTGCAGATGGTTTTACATGTTCTGGCAACTGTCCTCCTAATTGCATTTTCCTCCCCAATTTCCCACCCACCTCTCTCTCTTTTGGTTTGATGGGTTTCATCAATGTTATCTTGTTTGTTGTGTCTTAAGTCTATTCATCTTCACTCTGCTTTTTGTCTGTGTTTTTGCGTACATGCTTGCGCATATACAATACTTTGTCATTGAAATTATGATCCAAAAGACAGGACCAGAATGCTGTTTCTGGTGGGGGAAATGAAATGCAGCAAAAATCGAAAACAAAGTTGCTTCAGTGGTTAAAATGATGCATGGAAATAGTTCGTTTCAAAGTTGTATTAGAAGAAAGCTTATAATCTTGGATGGGATTTCCTTGCTTGATAAGAGGAATCTCAAGATGATAGTAGAAAATGGATTGACTTGTCCATGTGAATTCCTAGTTCTTCTATATTCCCAATCATGACAACAACCTTAGATAGTCTATCCTGCTTGCTTTGTCCATGTGAATTCATAGTCTTTCTCATGAACCTAACACATCCTTAGATGGTATTACCTTCTTGTCATAGCAATTAGCTATAAGACTAAGTCCTAGAATTGAGTCCTAAGTTAGATATGTTTCCTAGTTTAGTTGTTATTTTTTCCACGATTCCTCTTGTATAAATAAATATACATACAGATCTAAATAAAACAACACATTCTCAGAAATCTTCACTTCACAATATTGCTTCTGAAACTTCTTGTATGTTCATCTGCTGACGTGTCTTTTATTTTTTTTTGTCACATAACATAATAAATTCTGGGATGGTTCTAGTATTTGCTCCTGGGAAGATGCTAGGACTAAAATTTCTTTGATCTAATTCCCTTGCCTTCAAATAATCTTTCGTCTACATGATACATGGATTTTGGAACATACCCAAGTCAAAATCTTTCTAACCTTTCTGACCAAGGAAATAGCTGAAAACAATCAGAGTTATGTAACACCTGTATTTTAAATTTTGTGTAGAAGAGCATTGACTGTCTGTTTCCCTTCATTTTGAATATCCTTTATTTCCTTTTATCTTTGTCAACTTGTGACAGGTTCGGATTGTTGCTGCTCAAGCCCTCACAACCATGGCAATCAGGTCTGGCGAGCCTTTTAGACTGCAGATTTATGAATTCCTAAATGCTTTAGCACATGGTGGCGTGCAATCTCAATTATCAGACATCCATCTGAGTAATGGGGAAGATCAAGGGGCCAGTGGTACTGGCCTTGGAGTTTTAATTAGTCCCATGATAAAGGTTCTTGATGAGATGTACAGAGCACAAGATGAACTGATCAAGTAAGAGCCAAAGATTTTTTCTCCATCTTTTGTTATAATTCTTTTAGTTTACCTTTATTAAATTTTCCACTGTTGTAGGGATATACGTAACCATGATAACACAAATAAAGAATGGACAGATGAAGAACTGAAGAAACTTTATGAAACCCATGAAAGGTTGCTAGATCTTGTTTCATTATTTTGCTATGTTCCCCGAGCAAAATATCTACCTTTGGGGCCAATAAGGTATGAGTTTTCCTTCATGTTATTTAATTTCAACCTCATTGAAAATAGTATCCTTTTTGCCTGTAAAGAGGTTACTACCATCAACTTGAGAGTTGGACCATTTGATACTATAATTACCATTTGTAGTTGTTGTTATTGTTATTATTATTATCATATTATTTTGGGGAGGGGTATGATTGGTAAATGGGGAAATAATTTTGGGGAAAGAAGAGAGGAAAAAGAAAAAATATAGGATTTGCTCTTGGTCTACCTTTTTCCAATCTGTCAATATGGATAGAAGGGGAAATCATTGTTATTGAATGTGGATCTGACTAGCCAGTCAAATCAGTAAACCAGACTGAAAATCTTTCCTGGTTTGTTTTCTGACCAGACAAGTGACCTGGTTTGAGTCATTTGACTCGTTCTGTTGGGCTTCTCTCATTTTAATCAAAACCCGCCAGTAACATCATCTCATGCACCATAATATAGCTAAAAATATTAATAATTTGGTCAACAGACACATTTTTCCTATGCCCTTGCAAGTTAACTGCTATATCTTTTTACTTGTTCAATAAATTTTATGAAATATTTCTATTTGTTTTAATGTAAATAGTTAATATTTCAATAAACATTTGTGGAAATGGCTGGTTGAATAACTGATCTACTGGCTGAACTAGTGACCCTGATGCATTGCCTCAGTACTTCCTCCACGCCTAGTTTAATAACTCTGGGAAAATGTACAACAGATTAAAATTAATTATTTTCATTTGAAGACCAATTTCAATGATAAGTGAAGGCTGGAGTTAGAAAATTAGAATGCGGAATCTACTGTGCTCCCATTATTGTCTATTTTCCAAACAAAGTGAAATGACTTTTTTTTTTCTTTTCTTTTCTTTTCTTGCATTTTCTTCACAGTCAAACAAGAAGAGAGAAATAAAGTCTATCATCGGAATTCCTCATTTTTTAGTGTCATAACTTTCTTTCCACTTGTTTTTCAATTATATGTTATCTTCTTTTTTTAAAAATTTTTTATTTTGGGCTAGTGTCTTTGATGGTCACATATTCCGTGGATTAGGTAGTCATTCACAAAAGTGTTCTGCTCTCCATTCCTCTCCCAAATCATGATATGGTGAAGAATTAAATTTCTGAGTTGGAAACTTGTCGATTAGGTTTCTAAAAATCCTTTATTCTGGAGTTAGTTACAGAAAAAAAAAATAATGCAGACTTCTTCTATATATACAACTATGCCACTTCTTTGGAAATCCTATACTTTATATATTTTAGTTACAATTGTGACCATAGCCAAAAATTTCATTTCTAGACAATCATTGTAGTTTTTTTTAAAGAAAAAAAAAAGTAAATATGAACTACACACACACCTATTTGTGCGTCAAAAACCAGAAATAGTTCGATAATATAATAAAAAGACGGTTATCCTATCTCACATAATAAATAATAGAGTGAGGGAAAGAGATAAAAATAATGAGAAAAAAATGATAGAATTGAACAACTGTATAGGCATTATTTGTGCATTGCTGGCTGCACAATAGAATTCACTTTCACCTTTCATCGAAGAAAAATATAGTTTATTAAGCTTAAAATCACAAATAATCCAATAACCATCCTGTCCTTGGGAGGAGTTCAAAAACAAAAATACTATCCTATTTGTATACTTGTGATTTGGCAATCCAAAGACTTTTTCTTTTACTTGAAATAAAAGAAGAATATAATCTTTTTTAACTCTTCTTTAACATAAATACTGTTAGAAGTCTTGTGGCATGAAAACAAAAAAGTTTGCAACATTGAAACATTGAAACATTCCTCTAATAGAATATAATCAGAAATAGGCTCCTTAATTTCTCATACTATTTCAATACATAATCTAATTTTAAAATTTTTTAAATCTATATTGATTTCAAATGCCATGCTATTATTACCTATATTTATATTTTATATGGCAAAGGCATAGTTTTCTCGTCTCTTTGAAATAAAAACTTATTGGTGCCAAGCATGAGGGGACTCATATAGACGTAACATGTGTGCATGTATGTTTTATTTTAATGATCCTTTAATGGCTATTTGCGTGCTTTCTTCTTCTTTCTTGTGGAGGTATAAATTGCACAAAATATATTGTAGAAATACTTCCCTTAACTGTGCTGATTTTTTTTTTCTTTTTAGTTACTTTGGGTATATGATTTCTAAAATTTCTTTTCAAATATCCATCCTATAATCACAATTGATCAACGCTTGCTACTTGTCATTTTTTGTAATCAAAAAGTTCTTTAACCAAGAAGGCTTTGTAAGTGAAAAGGGTTGAATTGTAGATTTTTAGTCAATTTAGAAAGTTGCAAGATAGCTTGGTGATTTTGTGTACCTAGCTTTGTTAATAACAATGATCCAATTATCACCAAGTAAGATTTGGACATGGCGGAAACTCTATGGGATAAAAAGAGGACTATCTAATTAATGAAAATTATTACTTTCATATTATGTCAGTTCCTTGATTGAAATTCTTTTCCGTTGCCTATAATTGTAAATTTGTAACTCATGTTACATAGGCTATGCTTATTAATTTTTAAAAAAATTGGAAAGAACTGTAGTTGGTTGTGGGTTTGTATGTTTCTGTCATTAACCTCTTTATATTGTTGTAGGTGGTGTGTTTTTACTTGGGGACATTCATTCTACGTTTGTAGTTTTTTTTCACTTGTGTTATTTTGTGTTTCTCATATTTGTGAATTTTTAATAATTTTTTAATTTTAATTACAGTGCAAAACTTATTGACATCTACCGTACAAAGCACAACATAAGTGCATCAACTGGTTTAAATGACCCAGCTGTAGCTACTGGAATCTCTGAACTAATTTATGAATCTAAGCCACCTCCTGTTGAGTCCGATGCACTTGATGATGACTTGGTGAATGCTTGGGCTGCAAATCTTGGTGATGATGGGTTATTGGGAAACAGTGCACCTGCAATGAACAGGGTAAGTTTAGGGAATTTTGAAATGAAATAATCCAAGAACAATACAAACACTCAATAAAAATACAAGTTAGGAATTTTTGATGAATTTTAAATTGAAAACTTATGACATTCTCTTCAATTTTAAATACCCTTTGTACTTCATGATTCCTCTACCAATTTAGCCTTTTGACTCTCATAGAACTTCCACAGACACATTGTTTAGCTTAGTTGCCATCCATCCACATTGTGTTTGCCTACATGTCTCAACTTCAGGTTCTATGATGTAGGAGCTCTCATTTGAATGTAAATTCAGGTTGAATGTTACTGTTTGCAGTATTAGCAATAGATTTTGCAAAGTGTAGCTAGTCCCTAGCCAAAGAAAGGAAGAGGTTGCAATAACTCATTCAATTTTAATGAGTATGGACAGTGTTGTTAAAGGTGCCAAAAGGCATCGGGCGAGGCGAGAGGAGAGGTGAGGCGCCACCCTCTCGCCTCACTTGACTGGGGCGAGGCACGCTTCAAAGAGTTGAGTGCCTTTGACCCTTGAGGTGCCAGGTGAGAGGCAACTGAGGCGTTGTTTCATTGAAATAGTCATTTGAAAAAACAAAAGCTTTTAAGCAGCCAAACGAACTCCTAACAGCAGTTAGTATGTTTCTCTTTTCTCCCTCTCTCACTTTTTGTCTCTTGTTTTGCTTCCCCTCTCTTTCTCCCTGCTGTACGTGTTGCAGCAGCAGCAGATTCTTTTTTTTCTTTTCTAATTTTTCACTTTTCTTCTCTTCTCTCTTCTTTTCTTCTTCCATTCTCTTCTCCCCTTCCCAAAATGGTAGTATGGAAGCATATTCTTATTTTAATTACTATATATGAATGTATAGTTATGTATATGCATATATGTAGTTTTTTCTGTGT
>CAOGCB011086809.1:0-45665 GCA_948266635.1 Cnidoscolus chayamansa | reverse complement strand
GAGTAAGGATATCTCAAAGCAAGAACAAACAGAAAATAAGGAAAAGCAACCAGCAAGTTTGTATTCAATAGAGAAGAAGAACAAAGGAGGTTCTCAAGAACCCCAACAGTACGGCACAAGGGAGGACAACAAGAAATATTCCAAATCCCAATAGGGACCGAGCAAGCTGCTCAAAACAAGATTTCTAAAATAAAAAAATACCCAAGATCCCCTCTGCACTGCTGCTGCCAGCCACTTTATAATTATTTTTCTCTAACTAACCTTGTGACAGGTGGCAAACCTTGGCTATTTGTAGGATATTCCTCAAATAATTCCAGCACAGCTGATCCTAAAGTAATAGATGGGCCTTCTTTATGTCTCCTAGAATACACATGCTTCAGCTTGGGCCTTGGCCTATCATCCTCCATCCAATATTTAGGGCATGTGATTTCTGCTGGGGAAGTTTCTACGGATCCAGAAAAGATCCAGGCTATTCTTCATTGGCCACAACCTCATAATGTCCGATATCTTGAGCAAGGGGAGTTCTTCATCAAAACAGATCATGAAAGTATTAAGCACCTTCTAGAGCAAAGGCTGCATAATGACCTTCAAATAAAGGGGGTGTCAAAGCTTCTCGGGCTACAATATAAAATTCTTTACAGAAGGGGCTGTCAAAATAAAGTTGCAGATGCACTTTCTAAAGTTCCAAGTGCATGTACTGCTACCTTATTGACTACTTTTTCTTCTATTCAACCTTTTTGGATGTTGAAGTTAATTGACAACTATGAAGGAGACTCACAGTCACTGAAGCTGATTTCTCAGCTTTCAATAGATCCTGCTGCCCATGCAAATTATTTGTTGAAACAAGGAATATTATATTTTAAAAACAGGTTGTATGTAGGTGGCAAAGGACCACTAAGACAGTAGCTGCTAGAATTATATCATAACTCTCATTTTGGAGGACATTCCGGGGTTAATTCCTCCTACATTCGCCTGAAAAGACATTTTTATTGGCCTGGTATGTTTCAGGATCTCTTACAGTGGATAAAGGCTTGTGATACTTGTGCTCGATGTAAAAATGAGCATTGTGCATAACCCGGATTGCTTCAGCCACTGCCAGTTCCTTCACAAGCCTGGCAGGACATCTCTATGGATTTCATCGAGCAGCTTCCCCTTTCTAAAGGAAGAGACACTATCCTGGTGGTAATTTGCAGATTTGCCAAGTATGCACATTTCCTTCCCCTCAAACATCCCTTCACAGCTCTCACAATAGCTCAACTCTTCCTAGACACAGTAGTTAAATTACACGGGGTCCCAATTTCAATTATCTCCGATAGAGATAAGATTTTTACTAACGTCTTCTGGAAGGAACTGTTTCTTAAAATGGGCACCAAGCTAGCACATAGCACTGCCTATCACCCCCAAACGGATGGTCAGTCCGAGAGGTTAAGCCAATGCTTGGAAGCATACTTGAGATGCCTTAGTTTTCAGCAGCCTAAATCCTGGATGAAGTGGCTACCTATGGTAGAATGGTGGTACAATACCTCTCACCATAGTGCTCTAAAAATGTCTCCTTTTCAGGCTCTATACGGTTATCCATCTCCCCCCTTGGTATTTGTCTTAGCCAGGGAAAGTTTAGTGGAATCAGTAGCAGAAATGTTAGAGGATAGAAGACAGATGTCTAAGGTACTCAGAGACAATCTGTTACAGGCCTAGAATTGCATGAAACAATATGCGGATAAAAATAGATCCGAACGAGAATTGGAAATAGGAGATTGGGTTTATCTTAAGCTACAACCCTACAAGCAGACTTCCATAGCTTTGAAGAAACACTGGAAATTTGCTGCTCGTTTTTATGGCCCTTATCAGATTGTTGACAAAATTGGCAAGGTGTCCTACAAATTACTGCTCCCTCCTGACAGTCACATCCATCCGGTGTTCTGTGTCTCTTTACTCAAAAAGAAGATAGGAGATCAGAAAGTTGTAATTCAAGAACTGCCCCAATTCCAGGGAGATTCTGTAGTTATTGAACCCGATTCAGTCCTCAAAACTAGAACCATCCTTAGGCATGGGAAGCGAATCACTCAAGGATTGGTTAAATGGAAGCACTTATCAGGAGAAGAGGCCACTTGGGAGGATAAAAGTTTCATCACAACCCAATTTCCTGAATTTCAGTCTTCTTGGGGACAAGAAGACCCTCATGGGGAGGGTATTGTTACATACCATAGAAGAAGAAGAGATAGGAAGTAGCTAGAAGATACTAGAGCTAGTGATAGCTATAGTTGTTAAGAGTTTGTTATGAATGGAGGGAAAATCAAATAAGTTGTTAAAGGGTTGCAGCCACACTTATAAATAAGGGAGATCACATGAATAAAGATAAGAAAAACTCTATTAAGAATTCTGTTTCTCTCTCTCTATACTCTCTCTTCTCTATTCTCTGATTTCTATTCTCTTCTCTCGCTCTAATTCTCACCCATTTACCATAAATCATCCAAACAAACCTTACACTTAACAGGCGCATGAGTCGCCGTCTAATCACCAGTTGTTGATTTTCCGACCGATCGACTCGCCTCTTCATCCCGCCTCCAGCTATCTAGTTCCGATCACCAGTCGTTGGATTTTTTTTTCCGACCATTCAACTCACCACTTTGTCCCAACTCCGGCTATTTGATCAGTTGCTGTTGATTCGTCACTTCTAGGTTATTGTTTCCTTTCTCCTTAGATCAATTTGTTATTTCCTGTCTTTACTGCTATGGGGATACCGACAGACATCCAAGACGTTAAATTAGGGACAATTAACATTATTAATGACAATCCACACCTTCAAATTAGCCCAATTAAACTTGATGGTAGTGATAATTATTTAGCTTGGTCTAGGTCAGCTTTGTTATTTATCAAAGCCCGCCGATTGCAAAAATATAATAATAGAGAGAAGAACAAACCAACTATTTCTACCACTGCATTCAGTCAACGAGATTTTGAAAATTCCCTTGTTATGTCTTGGTTGATCAATTCCATGCAGCCTCAAATCTCCAAACAATATTTGTTGTTGGATACTGCTGAAAAAATTTGGAAAGCTGCAGCTCTTACCTACTCACGCATGGGTAATGATGCTCAAGTTTTTGAAATTCGCAATAAAATCCATGGCACAAAGCAAGTTGAGCTGACACTCTCTCAATATTATTCTAAATTGAGTGGATTATAACAGGAATTGGATTATTATCAGGACTTCCAAGCGGATTGTACTAGTGATGCAATAAAGTTTCATCAGCTTGTACAGAAGGAGCAGGTTTATGATTTTTTGGCTGGATTGAACATTGAATTTGACCAGATAAGGGTCCAAGTCCTCGGTACCTCACCTTTTCCAATCTATTGAGCAAGCTTATGCGCTTGTACAGCAGGAGGAGTGTCATGCTTTATTCATCACCAATTGAAAAATCTGGGTTGACTGCAGCTACTACTCTTGAGCAATCCAAGGCCCCTTGTTCTAATAAGGATCACATGCACTGTGATCATTGTGAGAAGCCTCGACATACTAGAGAGCCTTGTTAGAAGTTTCATGGTCGACCTCCCTATGGTCGTGGGGGGAAGAAAGATAACTCTTCCAAAGCTCAAGCTCACTTATCAGAGACAGTGAAGAACAACACAACATTAGAAAGCACTTTTTCACCTATCGAGATCCAGAATCTCAAGCGACTCCTGTCTCAAATTGATTCGACAAGTGCCACCTCAAATCTTGTACACTCAGATAATGCATTTATGTTCATTTTGATTCATAGATAATTGATTCTGGTGCGAATAGACACATGACAGGCAATTCTCAAGGCTTTTGTGATTAATCTCCATGTTTGAAATAAAAAACTGTGCGAACAACCGATAGTTCGTTAACACCTGTGTATGCAACAAGTTCTACTACTTGTGCTCCCAACCTTAACTTATTCTCTGTGCTTCATGTCCTAAATTCCCTGTTAACCTCTTATCTGTTAGTGCCATCACCAAAGTACTCCAGTGTAAGATTGAGTTTTTCCCTGATCATTGTGTTTTTCAGGATTTTCACACAGGGATGCAGATTGGAACTGGTAGACTGCATGATAGCTTATATCTGGTAGATGGGAACCAAGGTGCTCCATGTCAAGCCTTTTTTGAAAGAAATAAGGATGTTAACCAAGAAATAATTCGGTTGCATAGATGGTTAGGACATCCATCCTTTTATGTCTTAGAAGAACTTTATCCTGATTTATTCTCGGATGTTAAGTTTGATTCCGTTTTTTGTGACGCTTGTGAGTATGCTAAACATACCCGAACTTCTTTACCTTCTAGTAATAATAAAAGCATCATTCCTTTTCTGTTCATTCATTCTTATGTTTGGGGACCAACTCAAACTACCTCATTATCTAGTTGTCGGTGGTTTGTCACTTTTATTGACTGTTGCACTAGAATGACACGGATATATTTGATAAAAGCAAAAAGTAAAGTTTTCTCTTACTTTCAGTCATTTCATAAAATGGTTTGTACTCAATTTGATGCTAAGGTAAAGATATTGAGAACTGATAATGGCACAAAATACATGGATAGCAGATTTGGTTCTTATTTAGAGAATTATGGGATTATCTAGAGCTGGTAATTTGTGTTGGCGGCTCATAAATGTGTCGTGTCAACATACATCTATAACATTAAAATGGCTAATCCGAACCCGACCCATTTAATTAATCGTGTCAAGATGCTTAACCCTAACCCGTACATGTTAAATGGGTTGACCCGTGTAATCCGTTTAAATAATTAAATTATTATTATATCATGTAACATGTCACTAAACGTTTAATTCATTTAAATAAATAATCATTTTAGTCTCACAATAGATGTTAAAATAAATTAAAATTAAATAATATTATTTAACTATTAATATCTATTAATATCACTATACTATTAATATCTATATAACTATTATTTAAATCTAAATATTTATAAATCAATTAAATTTACATATATTTATATGAAATAAAATAGATGAGATGATTTTATACTTTACAAATGGATATTTAAGATTAAAATATTACTATTTTAAATAAAATTTAATTATCTAACAAATTTAATTTAAATAAATAGATCATAACACTTATAATATATTTAAATGAATCAATATAAGATATGCTAATTATTAACATATTTAAATAAACGGGTCATTGTAGGTCTAATCGGGTTAAGCAGGTCAACCCGTTTAAACCTGCATTTTTATCGTGTCATAAATGGATTGACCCGTTATGACCCAAACCCATTTAATATAAACCCAAAACCGCTTAAGTACGTGTCGTGTAAACAGGTAAACGGGTCGTGTCAAAAATTGCCAGCTCTAGGATTATCCATCAAACTAGCTGTCCATATACAAGTGCTCAGAATGGAGTGACTGAAATAAAAAAATAGGCATCTCTTAGAGGTTGCTAGATCTCTACTGTTCACGATGAATCTACCTAAACCTTATTAGGGGGATGCTATTTTATCAACTACTTATCTTATCAACAGAATGCCTCTTCGTTCTCTTGATTATAGGAGTCCTTTAGCGCTCTTAACAAGGAAAAATACATATATTGTTCCTCCTAAAGTGTTTGGATGTGTGTGTGTTGTTCATACTAGGAATGTTGAAAAATTGGATCCAAGGGCTCTTAAGTGTGTATTCATTAGGTATTCTCCAACCCAGAAGGATTATAAGTGTTACCACCCTCCATTCAGGAAATACTTTGTTAGTATGAATGTTACTTTCGGAGAATCCGAGCCATACTATGATAAAGTAGGATCACCTTTTCAAGGGGAGAATCATGAACTGGAAGAGATGACATCTAGTCCTTTAGTGCTTGATGATCTTACCCAGGAAGAGACTGATACTCAGGGGAAGACTATTGTCCAGGGAGAAACTAGTACTCAGGGAAAGACTATTGTCCATGGGGAGACTAGGAGGTCATCATTGGACAAACCAGATCTAATGACTTATTTGAGAAAGAAAAAAAGAAGAAGCCATTATGCAGCCTGCTCAGTGCCAAGAATCCGCTTTCTCTAGTAAGTCATTTTTTCCAGAATCTAGTGATGATTTAACTATTGCTCTCCGAAAAGGAGTCCGGTCTTGTATCCAACATCCTATCTCTAACTTTGTGTCTTATGACTCCTTGTCACTAGCCTATAGAGCTTTTGCCTTGTCTATATCAATCTTAATGTGTTTCGTATGATTATATTGTACTGGATTGTGAGCTATATTGATGGCAGCTTTATTATCACAGTACATAGATGATTTAACACTTGTAGACAATTTCAGGTGCTTTAGTAATTTCTAAAGCCATAGAAGTTCACATATACCTTGAACCATAGCTCTAAATTTGCTTTTGCACTTGATCTAGAAACTACACTTTGCATCTTGCTTCTCCAAGTGACCAGATTTCCTCCCACTAATTACAATAGCCGGTTGTAAATCTTCTATCATTTGGAGACCCAGCCCAATCAGCATCAGTAAATGCTTCTATGTGGAGGTGGTCATATTTTGAGAAAAGAAGACATTTTCCTAGAACAGACTTAAGATACTGCAAAATGCGAATAACAGCCTGCATATGAGACATTCGTGAATCATGCATGAATTGGCTAACTAAGTTGACTGCATAAGCTATGTCTGGTCTAGTATGCAAGAGATACATGAGTCTTCCAACTAATCTTTGATATCTCTCTTTATCAACTGAATCTTCAATCCCTGCTTGCAACTTATGGTTGCTCTCAATGGGTGAGTCTACCGGCTTACAACCCAACATACCAGTTTCTTCTAAGAGATCTAAGATATATTTTCTTTGAGAAATGAAGATTCCTTTTTATGATCTTGCGACTACAATTCGCAAAAAATATTGCAATCTGCCTAGATCCTTGATTGCAAATTCTTGAACCAATTTTTCCTTCAGCCGAGCCATTTCTTCTTTGTCATCTTTTGTCACCACTATATCATTAACATATACTATAAAAAGAGTAATCTTACCCTGTTTAATGAAGAGGGTATGATCAGCATTGCTATGTTGATATCATAACATGGTCATAGCTTTGTTGAATATGGCAAATCAGATTCTAAGAGATTGTTTTAGACCATACAAGGCCTTCTTCAATCTACACATTTTTCCTTGAGTTAATAAATAGATATCAGTATATATAAATAAGATTAAGATACATAATTATAACATAGATACGTCAAATAAAAACTATAAATCTATCATTCTTAACCATCAATATCAATCTATCATTCTTAACCATCAATATCGTTAAATAATTTATACCTAAAATAATTGTGTAGATAATAAAATTTTGAAAAGCTAAAATAATGGTAACCATCGATAACGTTTGTTATTGTTATGTAACTAATAGCCATTATTATTAAGTAACAATCAATTACGTCCATTGTTATCATGTAACGGCCATAATAACCATTACACCTGTAAATGGTAGGGGCTGTAAATAAATAGTCCCGGGTCATTACATTATGTAACGCCATTATTTGATTCTATGAATTTGACTCGTGCAATTTCATGTTTCTAAGAGGAATGTCAACAATGTAATTGCCATTATATTGTTTTAGGCTGGAGCAATTTCAATTGTGGTCATTAAAAAATATATATATATATATATATATTTTGCTGAATCTCATATTGGTTTGGAATAAGGATTATGTGCCTCTTATAAGGCTTTGGGCACCCCTCCTCCTTGAGCTAGCTTTTGGGTGGAGTTAGGCTTGGCATATTTTCTTAATATGGTATCAGGATGGGCCTCCCATTTGTTTGGGCTAAGCATGTTAGGCCTTTTATTTGTGTTTCACGCTCTAGTTGGTCTGAGCGTAAGGGGGTGTGTTGAATCCCACATTGGTTTGGAATAAGGATTATGTATCCTTTATAAGGCATTAGGCGCCCCTCCCCTAGAGCTAATCTATTTAAAAGTGTAATGACATTTGTTAGAAGTTAAAATATGTAATACAGAGGTGTTTAATAAGATTGTAATCCACTTATAAATTGAACCAATTTACCCACCATGCCCATTGGGGTTGGGCATGGGACGTACGCATCAAGATGGTAAAAACTGCTATCATTAGTTCTTCTTTCACCTCCTTCATTCCTCTCTATTTTTTCCCCATAGTTTAAGTTTCAACTTATAGCAGTTATTGGCTTGCAATCAAATGAGAAATGAACATCATGATAAGGTTGGCATTTTTGTTTTGAAATTTTTAATTGATTTTTATGCCAGATTATGGTTGTAAACTATTAAAATACTATTCTATGAAAATGTCCTTCCTCGCTAATCTTCTTGGTTTTTTTCCTTTTCTATTGGAAGGGGGGAGATTGGTATTTACATAAATACAATATCTGTTGTGCTATCTTTATGTATGTTTTTTAGTATTAGATAAGATCAAGAAGAGCCTGAAAGTTAGTTTTATGCGCAAAATTTTGTTTCTATAATATTGTTAAATGAGAGGATGCCGACAACAATCTTATAGGGTGAACAAATTTTGTATATATTGATTCATAAACCCACCATATATTTATGTGCCTGGTGCAAGCATATGTGCCTGAATTTGGGAGTAAAGAAATACAAGTAACCGATATCTAACACAAAAGTTAGATCTTATAGTGAAGCAATGAAATTTCAGCATGATTATTTTCTATATTTGCAAATCTCGTGGACAAAAAGGCTTGTAGAAGTTGACAGCCCAAAACCAATGTCACCAGGTGGCTGCCCCTCCTGATAGCACTTGTGCCCAAGTTATACATTCAAGGCCTGAAGCATTTGACAATAACTGGGTTCCTGTGACCATGACAGAGTGTGAGGGGCAGGATAATGATCATGGTATGCATGGTATTGTTTGTTTGCAGAAAATGTCAATGGCTTTCACTTTCTGTTTTTGAAATTATTCTGCATCATTCAGGCAATGTTGTTATGGGCAAGGACTTGGACATTGGAGTACCTAGAATTCCAAATTTGCAGCTTGAACATCCAAGTGAAAAAGCAGGGGCTTATGTAGGAGGCAATAATGGAGAGAAACTTCCTGAAATAAACTCAAAGAACAATGTTGAGCAAATTGAGAAAGCAAAAATAGAGTCTATCAACAGTGACAAACCCAAGGAGGAATTGAGAAACCAAGCAGCAGATGGGACGGGTGTCATAACCAATAGTTCTGATCCTCAGACAGGAAGTACCGTTTTTGGCATCCCAAACAGTCTCTCCAAGGTATCGAATCAAAAAGATAAGGTTGTCTATGAAAGTAATGCAATCCCATCGCTTGAGCTTAGTTTGAAGAGGCTTAGAGATTTTGGAGATACTGGGACCAGCGCTCATGATCGAAATGTTCTTAGACATTCAGACCTCTCAGCATTCTCGAGGTAGGATAAATTTTTATGTTCTGAATGCATTGCTTTTAGTTCTCTTCAAAATAACTGAAATTTTACAGCAACAAAATCTTCTTTATCTTGTAGGTATAATGCTGTTTCAACCGCTAATCAGGCTCCAACACGTAATGTGGGCAGCTGTTCTCCACTTGATAATAGTTCAGAGGCAATAAAAACAGGCTCTACGCAAAATTTTCAATCGAACTCAATTAGTACCCCTCCCAATCAGCATTCCAATGGCACTAGTAACAACAACGACATGGGTTCCATTACTAATAATTCATTCACCAAACCTCCTGCACCCAAATCTGGTGTTAAAGATCCACATCCCTCTTCTGCCTTGCAGGCAGTGCAGAATGGCCATATTCCTGCCCCTCAACCTACAATGCAGGGTAAGGCTGATGGTGCATTTGCTAACACTGTTTTAACTCAAGAAAGAGACATGAACCAACAGGTTCAATTGGAACACCACCATCATCATTACCATTACCATCACCACCACCACCATGTTCGTAACATGCCCCAGCAGCAGCTTACCACCGATGATGATTCATCATTGAAAGCTATGGCAGCCCCAGCTACCCAGTGTGGATCATCTAACAAATTGAGCAAACCCATAGATGGCAACTTCGGAAATTACAGTTTGAATGGGAGTGCATCAGGAAGTGACCATGGAAGCAATGGACTGAATGGAAGTAGTATTGCACTAAATCACAGGGGAACAAACATAGAGAGAGGTGACGGGGTTGCCGAGAAACTTAGAGCAGGATGTGGAATTGGGAGCATAATTACAACAACAACAACAACAACAACAAAGCCTTAGTCCCAAACAAGTTGGGGTGGCTGTATGAATCCTCTAACAAATAAGCTCCCAGGTAATATCCCAATTACACGACTTAGACTCCGCCTATGCGAGTAGCGTAGCCGGTCCCAAGCCCGGGTAAAGGAGGAGGGTTGCGGTAGGTAGGCGGCCAGCGTAAAAACTTAGCCAATCTTATGATGAATCCTTTAAACTATTATAATTGGGAGCATAATTACAATTGATCAAAATCGTTCTGCACAGAGAGAGGCTGCTCTGCACAAATTTCGCCAAAAGAGGAAAGAGAGATGCTTTGATAAGAAGGTAAACTAAATTGCCTTTAAATTAATTTACCGAGCAACAAGATAACTTAGAAAGGTGGCTTCTATGCTTTTTTTTTTAAGCGAAGTATGATTATTTCATGAGCAAACACAATCTTTAGGAAATTTATATATCTTACCTCGCAAATTTTATGTGAAGGGGTGCTATTTTTCATAAAGCAGTTACTTCACAGGAAAATATTAGATTAGTAAAAAAATGTGACAGATTAACACTTCATATAGAAAATAAACATTCATAGATATAATTTTATTTTCACAAAAGCGATGTTAATATGACATTGCTTTACAATAACAGTAGTTAATGGAGTTATTATATTTAATAATTTTACATCCTAAAGATTGGAATAAAAAAAAAATTAGAAAGGATTTCACCATTTTTAAGGCTATATTATGAGGAAGCTAATTATATTATCTGTAATCAAATTTTAAGGGGATAATTCATAAATTCTCTAATTCTTTAATATATTGAATATGCATATATATATTATAAGGTAGTATTAATTTTAACAACAAATGAAATAAATTAATTTCATTCGTTGTTATTAATTTAAAAGAATGCCTTAAAAATATTATCTTTATTTAATAAATTAAACATGCTCTTTTTCTTTCATGAAATTTCATCAGTAGACTTCAGGCAATACTGATGATACGAAATTCAAAGAAAAAATCTCAATGCTGCCATATACGAGCATAGTCAAACAACCAAAAAAAAACATCAACCACCATGGATTTATGAATACAAGTTTCTTTAGGCATACTTTATCAATGTGAAGTGCAAAAGTCTCATTTCCTTATCCATTTTATATGAGTGAGCTAAGTATATTATGAGACTCAAAATGTTGCACCATCTCATTTTGCTTTATACTACATGAATTTCTTTGTATGGTCAATTTATGAGAGAAGCGGACGGCTCTTGCTCCTTATATAATATCATCATTTCCAGGTTCGGTATCAAAGTAGGAAGAAACTGGCAGAACAAAGACCCCGCATTCGAGGACAATTTGTGCGACAAGCAGCAAAAGGAATTAAAGATAAGGATGCACATAGCTGACCAGAACTTATCCCAGATTGTGCTGTGGAATCATGTAAATGAGATTGGTAATAGCTGTACATGGGAGTAGCATTTAGATTCCATTGGGGCAACATTTGGGTGTTTAGACTTTAGATGGTAAAAGTTGCAGCATTCCCACAATCAAGACTATGCAAAAGACTATCCTAGAAGAACATCTTGAACTATGATTATGGACTAATATGGTTCCTATTGTTATTTACTATTGTGACCAGAAGGTAACCCTTGAAAGGGTAGCCTTATCGAATAAAGAAACTCCAGATACGGTGTGCTGTGGTTTTATAAGACTGTTCATGAACCCGGTTCCAAGGGGGATGTTTGAGACTTTTTTTCCTCAATATCTGCTCTGCTTCTCGAGTCCTTAATTTAATGACATTGCCCTTCTGATATAAAATTGTGTCGACTGTTTTGGACTTAAACTAGTTTGCTTTATAAAGGTGTTGCACTGACTGCAGGAACTACACTCATTTCTGCAATGGAAATTTCGCCACACCAACATAACATTGTGAGATCTGTGAAAAGAAAAAGGTATGTCATGTCCTGTAGCCTTGTGCCCTTATCCCTAGGTGAAGATGCCTATGTACAAATGAGGACCACGAAGCTATCCAAGGGTATAAGTTGGATTTTAAAGGCAGTGGATTATAATTGTTGTTAGGATGTTTTATTTCTTGGTTTATTCTAGGCTAAATGTATACTTTCACCTCTAAATTTTTACATTGTCGCCTATTAAGCACTTACACTTTTATTATGATATAATGCACCTTTAAACATTAAAATTCATTACTTTTAAATACGAAATTGCTATATTAGCATACAGTGTTTTGCAAGTGCGATTGCATGGTAAAATTTTAAATAGTTAATGGTAATTTTATGTTTAAAAATAATAATTTTTTAATATTTAATGGTGTATTAAGTCGCAATAAAAGTTTAGAATACTTAATAGAAAAAAATGTAAAAATTCAGGAGTGAAAGTATGCATTTAGCCTTTATTCTATTGAATATTGCCCTTTAAAGCAGGTTCATTGTTTTCACCACACTATAGATGAAGGTTATTCAAGTGAGAGTGGGGTTGGAATTCAGGAATTTGAGAGGAGGGATCAGCAATCTTGAGGAACATGTCTCATGGCAAGTGAGATGAATATTATCGCAAAACAAGTGTTTGTTGGGTTTCATGGGAAATTTTTTGTAGTCGAGAGAGTGCTGAAATGTTAAAAGATATCTTTGGTCTTTCTTGGGTTGGTTTAACTAGGAGATTTGAATCCGAGTTTGCTTCCTAATTTACTATTTTGGTTTCATTTTCTCATAAAAGTAGTTTCTGTATTTACTTTCTTTAAAATAAAAGTAGAATATTTTAATTCGACAAATATTTTATTTTTATTTTTTTAATTTATGGAATTTATTTTTTGACAAAATCCACTGTTTAGCCTGAGGAAAGTAACAAATATTTTTAAAATATATAAAATAATTTTTTATAATTAATATATTCAGATATTATATTAATTTATATTAATGAATTAAATTAAATTCTTGTGAAGTTTGTCTATTATTATTAAAGGAATTTTTTTATTGGTAAGAATTAAAAATTAGTATATTCAGATATTATATTAATTTATATTAATGAATTAAGTTAAATTCTTGTGAAGCTTGTCTATTATTAAGGGTACGGTTTTAATATCGATATAGTTTTTAATAAAAAGTAAAACTAACATTAAATTTTAAATTTTTTTATTGGTGTTAAATTTTAGTTTAATTTCAATTTGATATTATGCATATTCAGATTAAAATAATATAATAACACTAAATAAATAAAATATAATATGAAATATATACTTTATATTTTATTAACAAATTTAATTTTATATTTTGATTATGATTAAAATAATATACTTTTATTACAAATAATAAATGTAAAAAATATTATTATTCTACATTATTAATAAATTTATTATTTTTTAACAAAATTACATTATTTTATTTCAAATATTAATAGATAACAATATGAAATATTACTTGCATGTAAAAATTCTCAATTCTCATTCTCATCGATTAAAAAAAACAGAATCAAACCCAAAACTACGCAGACCCAATCTAGGGCCATAATGGCACCCAGGAGGAAAAATGATTAGGAAGAGGATTCTTCCTTTCTTTCTAAAAGCACATCCTCAATAATTCTCATCTACATGATTTTGCATTAGATGCATGGAATTTGAAGATCAAAAAAAAAAAAAAAATCGCATTCAAATAATCAGTAGCTGTCTGAAACTAATAACATTACGGATTGCAATTCAGTAAGTTTAGCGATTCTGACCTTTTCCCATTTCATTTCTTCAAGTTGTGTTTACAAAAACAGATAAATTAAAATTCTCCTCCTCGGTGGATGTGATATAATCTGTCCTCCTGTGATTGTCATTGCTAGACACACATCTCCAACACTCTAAATTTCTTTGCAGCATTTGCAGCCAACCCTACAAGGGTTTGTCAGGCCCCTCAACTTCGACTCCCAGGATAGAAATATTCAACACTATTTTCCTTCACCATGAACTGGAAATCGCATATCTTGTTCTTTAAGTTCCTATTCCCACAACTAATTACAGTGTTCAAAACTGTCAACTGCAACAAAGAAGATTTGAAGCAAAATGTTAATATAGAACTTACAATCATTCATATTTACAGCCGCATTGGCAGTTCACAAACAGAAGAAGAGGTGCCAAACTAAAGTAGAGTTTCACCAAATAAACCAAAAATAAGCTCTTTCTGAGGCTATCAATTTTTTTACTGCAGGCTCAACCAGTGAAATAAATAAATTTTGGAGGGAAAAAAAAAGGCATGCTAAGATAACTTTGTTATTCTTTTGATTAGATTTCCATCTAAACAACTTAGACAAACAGCAAACTGATGCTAATTATAGCCACTGAAATACAATACAACTTACCTGCCCGTGCACATCAGCTGCCAAACCAGTGGCCAATGGTTGTGTCTTTATCAAAACATCTGCAAGGTACTCCATCTGTAATAAGAACATAGGCCTCTCCATGCTTGAATATATATCGCCATGATTAAGTATTACTAATGAACAACCCTATGAGAAGAACAAGAACGCAAGAAAAAAACTGTATTACTCAACAAAAAAAATAAACAAATAGTTAGAATTACAGCAAATAGTAAACAAAGGGAGTAATGCCATAAAATTTCTTACAAAATCTGATGTTAGAGTGTGACAATAATGCAGGAAGTCTAACACATGATCTGAAGAGCCATATGCAGCCACCTCCATAAGAGATACATCATCTATCATGACAGTGACATGGTTCTTGTAGTTTTCAGGTAGGGCACATATAATTTTTTGTATTTTTCCATATAACGCAGAAAATCCACCTTCACTAGTTTTTTCTTCATTTCCATCTAGTCAAGAATACAATTCAAAAGGACTCCTAGTCATGAAATTTGTCCAACAAAAACATGTTTAGATCAATCATCTCTCTCTTATCATGGTTCATGACAACTTTTCAATTAAGAAAAGTGTAATAACATCCCTACAAAGGGGAAAAAATCCCCACCTAAAAAAAGCAGAAAATGAATTTAATAAAATTAAAAAAAAATAAACAAAAATATATATGAGTAGCACTGTCAAATTAATAGCTTTTAAGGATCCTCGAATTGCAGCATATTAAACAACTTATTCATGACCATAAAGATCAAACCATAATCAATATCTGAATTTCTCACCTGGACACTGTAGCATAAGCATGTCCAAGAAAAAGAATTTGCTATTATCCCTTTGTGCAACTAGATTGCAACCCTGATAAAAGCAACACCACTCCAATATCATGATAAATGCCATGAGTAGAAATTTGATAGAATAGAGATGCTACAATAACATGTAAACATGAAAACCCATGCACTGATTTATATTTTCCTTGAACAATTATAGAATACTCCTGGCACATGTGCACCCTCTCACTCACAAAATGGTACATATATAAACACATTAAAATAGAATAAAGGGAAGAAAACAAGAATTTGTAGCCACATTGATGGTTTAATACCATCTCTTGCAGTGATATTATTACTCTATCAAAGTGATACTTTAACCAACTCCTTTTGTCAACGTTTATATGTTTCTATTAGCAAGTCATACTAGCTTACTTTAAATGTAAACTTTAATTTGATTTATATATATATAGTATCACCAAATTAAGCAACAAGGAGAAAAGGGGATAAATTACTTATAGAAACATGTTAACATTGATAAAAGGAGTTAGTTAAAGAAAACATAGACTATTACTTTGATAGAGATAGAGTAATAATGTTACTGCAAATAATGTTATTAAACATACATCAATGAGGCTAGGAGTCAAATCATTTAGATAAAGTGATCAACCAATCACCCAAAATACCAAATGCATAATTTCATAGGAAAAAGTGATTCAGGAACTTCACAAGGAAAATATGTTGGAGACATTGAATTGAAGGAAGAAAAAGAATTGAAAATTATTGATGATAAAAGGCCAACCTAGGAAATCAAATGACCAATTTAGACATTGCCACTTTCCTTTTTCTAGTAAGCTAAATAATACATTATAAAATAATAAAAAAAAATAGAGGTGTTGCTATTACATGAGAAATATACAGTAAAAAAAATAGAGGTGTTGCTATTACATGAGAAATATACAGTAAGAAGCACAAAAGTCATTTTCTAACTTCAATGCAAAAAAAAAAAAAAAAAAAAAAAAAAAAAAAAGAAGATGGAAAAATGATCCATTTACACTTTAGACAGTTCAAAATTGCTCAAGGCAATTGAAAGGAAATATAGAAATGAATATATTAAGTGTAAGAGAACTTAGACATTTGCGGTTTGCCCCAGGAATTCCATTCTCACACACTTGCAGATATGTGCTGATGACCAAAAGAACTCCAAAAGCATCAAACTAACATATGATCTATGCTACAATGTATAACTAAACTCAGATATACAACACTTCACCATAGAAAGAAGCTCCCTAGAAATCCATCAATTCTATGCAGTGGGAACATCACAGTGCATCCACAAGTCCACTACCTCTAACCTTCAGATAGTTTTTTTTTTTATCCTTAAATGGCTACTAGGAATTCCCAGTATTGGCGTCCCATATAATAGTAGCTTTCACACGATTTTACCTTCTGGAGAACCCTGATAATTCCATAATTTTTAACACCACTCTAGGCAATGTTAGGGTCTCTTTTCCACACCAGATAACGTAAACCTAAAAAGCGAATTACATCCCATGACCCAAAACGAAACCTACTGACTCACACTAGACATTCTACCCGATCATGATGCCCTTCCAAAGTCCCAATCCATGACCATTTCCAACAAATGAAATCATCCATTGCCCTTCCGAAGCCACTTTCCTAACATATCATAATTAAACATACTTGCCTTTCTCAGTTCTGATAAACCACCAAATTGAGGCATCCTCTAAATCCTATAGCCTCACTTCCTAATCTTCGATTCCCACAAAGAAATTCACCAAAAAAAGAAAACAAACACAGTCAAATAGATACTAGAGAAAAGTGAGAGAAAGAGATTACCAGTTTACGAAGAATACGATCGTAATGCGAGAAGGGGCGAGAGAAGGCGAGGAAGATGATAATATTGGAAGAGTTGGCAGAGAGAATTCGCTTTATGAGATGGTGAAGCACGAAGGAACCGCTTGTCTCGATGCAATCCTCGATTAGAAGCAGTTTCCCTCTCAGAGGCCATTGCTCCGTCTGGTGTTCCACACCCAATGCCTCATCCAACATATTCAAACTCCGGTTCTCCATCGCTATCATCAATTCCCTTCGCCCACTATTTTGCAGGGTTTAGGGCTTATAGCTGTGAACGATCATACAAAATTTCAGAGTGTTTTTTTGAGAAATTTAGTTTATTTACTTAAATGGTATATATATATATATAATTAAAATTATAAAATTTAAATAATTTATTATTAAATTTATAAAAAAATTTCATAAATATTATATTTCATTAAAATTTTAATAAAAAAATATTATAATTATATTTATTAAAATAAAACATATATTATATTACTTAATATTAATATGATATATTAACTTACTGTGTGAATAAATAATATATTTAAAAATAAAATTTACGTGGATTAAATAAAATTTATTTTTAAAAGTACTTCTTTAATACATATTATATATCAATTTAAGGTCAATAAATATATAATATAAAGATTTTATAATATTTTTTATAATTTTTAAAAACAGTAATTGTTATCTTTTTATAATATATTGATTGACTCACTTTTATTTATTAAAACACAAAATTAATTTATAAATAAATAAAATAATATTATTTCAAAATCAATTCATAATAAATTAAAATATTTCATTTATTTATAAATTATATTATTAATTTAAAAAATAGTTTATTAATATAAACTATTAATTAATCTTAATAATATACAAATAAAAAGTATATTTAAAAAAAAGACTAAGTGAAATTTATTTTGAATTATATTAAAAATTGAAATGATTAAAAACCATTTCATTCTAACAGATAAGAATGGGCATACACAAATTATTTTGATAATGCTTTGCTTTTAATCCAAGAATTTCTGCAGATCAAGCATGGATTTGCTCATATAGTCTTCTGCTTATATATATTTATGTTTCCACCCCAAAACTCTATTCTTTTTGCTATTTTACCTTTTATTAAAATTAACATAACTAAAGTATGAGTGTTTAAAATTAAAAATATAAATAATAAGAACAAAATTTTTATAAATTTAAATTTAATTTATTAAAATTTTTTAGATCTCTAAACAAATTCAAATTTAATTTATTTTAAATTTAAATTAAATATAAGTAAATTAAAATTTTATCCAATTTAATAATAAATAGTTTTAAAAATTTTATCTTATTTATAATTAATAATTTTAATTTAAAAAATAATAATTTTTTCTAAAAAAACACATCACTTCTATAATTTTAATAATTTTATTTTAAAAATAATAATTTTAATATTAAATAAATAAAATACATTTATAAATTAACTAATAAATTTATAAATAAATAAATTTTTTAATAATAACCCTTGACAATTTTAAACTTGATTTATTTAATTTAAACTGAATTCAAATTTAATTTATTTAAAAAATAAATTAAATTAAATTAATTTTTTATCGAATTTCAAATATCTTATATTAATTTGAAGTGCTATTTAAAATATGATTTCATATATATATAAGAAAATATTGGTTATATTTAATAACACAAAATACTTATCAATTATTATTTTTAATAAATAAAAAAAATAATAATATTTATAAATGCTATTATTTCTATGTATGAATTTTACTAACCAAAAAAAAGAAAAGATTATATAATGGGCAGTGACTGATTTCCATTACATCTTCAATTTTAGGGAAAACTAAAAAAATATAAAAAGTGTGAGGTTGGATTTACAATTTTGCAAGAAACAAGGGCATAGTTGCAAAAAGACATAAGAGTGAGAGAGATAATTCAATACGAGAGTTGCCCTCTGTCTGAGTTTATTCTCTCTACTGTTTGGTCTGTTTTTGCGCTATCTCTTGATACTCATTGAAGTGAGAAAGAGAACAAGGTGATGGGCTGGTTTCCCTGTGCTGGGAAGTCAAGCAAAAATGCAAAGAAGGCTCTGAAGAAGAAGAGTCCTGATGATCAGATCCCATCGTCTTCAGGTATTTCATTGTAAACAAACTCAGAAACATACTATATCAGGCTTTTAAAAATCGTTACTATCCCAGGTAGTAGCAATTTTTGTTTATTCTTGGGCTAATTTCGATGCGTTTGTGACCTTGAAAGATGATAAGAATTAATGAGAAATTAGTCATTTTCATAATTGTATGAATCAGTCCTTTCTGGGTGAATAATTTTTGATCTGGAATGGACCCAGAGCGTATAATTTTAGGAAAATGTTCCTCATTTATGCGTGTTTAATTGTTCTTTTAGGTCAATGTGGAAATTTTTAGTTTTTGCTCAACTTCACAACTTGTTAGAGCTACTACTGGGTACTGGGATCTCTTCAGTGTTCAATTACCTTATATAATTTCTCTCATTGTCAAAGTCCTGAAGCCCTATGCCAATAGTTTTTCAAGTCGATATGTTTTATTAAATTTATTATGTCCATGTTGATTGAATTATTCATCTGATTTCTTGTAAATATGTGATGTCGGAGTTGTTATTTGTTAATTTTCTATGTCGTTGCTATTGGAATGAATGGTCCGGCACTCTTCTACCTTGAATTAGATCGATTTCGAAGCTCATGTATGAAATAGGGCTGAAGATAACTGGTTAAAAAGCCAAAAGAGACATTGGTTGTTTTCTTGTCTTGTGGTATCAGAAAATCCAAGCCTAAACCTTTCCTGACATGTTTGTTTGTCTTTTTTGGATTCTTGTTTTCTTTCTATGAATGATGACATAAATCTTCTGAAGCCGTTAAACTGTATGTAAGCTTTGCTGACATGATTGTATGCTTTTTATGTTCATTATTGGTAGCATTAATTGCAACTTTTGTTTTCTGACTACTACCTTAGGTAAAACGAAGCCAAAGTTGGGACTGGATGTAAAGAAGGAGACCTCTACGGATGGTGGCTCTGATCACATTGCAGTGCATACGTTTATGTTTCGTGAATTGGCTACTGCAACAAAGAATTTCAGGTTTGATTCTCTTTTGGGTGAAGGTGGCTTTGGCCGAGTGTATAAAGGAAGATTGGAAAGTACCAATCAGGTTAGTTAAAGATTTCAGATTTTACTTGTTGCAAAAAAAGAGAAAGAAAATCAATTTCACGTAACAAATACATTTACTTTATTATATGCATCTTTGTCTTGAATTATTCCTAGGAAAATTTACTTCAGTGTAATCTATAAAAGATTCATTCATAAAATTATTCTTCCCTTTGTATGCCCTTAGGGTCCACAAAACAAGCCATACTACTTGATTGTGGCTCATTAAAATACTGATTCAAGATCATTACACAAAGAAAATGTGATAATTAATTCAAGCTTGATTTATTTTAATGAATAATCTCAAACAACTAGAAGCTTTTTCACTCAAAAGTTCATGAGCGGCTTAACATTACTTTTTATAGAAATGTTAATAAACATAATACTATTAATTCACATTTTTTAAGCACAAATGCATAATTGATTAAAAATAATATTATAATTATTTAATTTAGGTTAGCTTTTAAGTTGTGAACAAGTGCAAGCTCGTTTGAAAAATTAATGCTTGACATGGCTTGATTACAGCTTTAGCTGCCAATTAACAAATTTCTCATGTTCAAAAATGGTGATATTAAGAGACGAACAAACTTGTATGGATGTTCTAAAGAAGTTAAAGGAAAAACAAATAAATAAAATGAAAAATGACATAATGAACTAAATAAGGATAACTAACATTACTTATAAGACAAAGCAAACTTCATCTAGAGAGTGACAACCATGTTGGTTCTTGGTTGACCTTTTCTGATTTTATATGTTGTAATAAAAGTTTCAATTGTGTTGTATGCCTGGTTGATTGAGGTTTCTTTGTCTATACAACCAAAATAATTGCATGTTTCTTTGAAAGAATAGCATCAAAGGGACAAAAGATTTTGTGCTTGCATTCTAACAAAGAAATTAATAAATAGATACAGATGTGATGTAGAACAAGAAGGGAAGGGTCGAAGGGAATAAGGAACAAATCCTTGAAGAAAAAGAGAACTCATTCTCAAAATTTAATATCAAATAATTATTCTCATTAAAGCTACCAAGAACAATAGAAATTAGCCTATTTATAGAGCTTACAGACCTAATCAAATTAGAAATAGAAATCCTAACTCTAATAAAAAATGGGAATAGAAAACCTAAATGGAAAAATATTCCAATCCTAATCAAATTAGGAATAAATGTCCTAATTAACTAGGAATATTAAATAACCTAAACTAGGAAATAGTAATAATAATAATAGTATCTAAAAATAATAAACTTCCAAAATAGTTAAATTCTTGATTTCCTAATTCTATAGTAAACAAAACTCCTAAATTGTATTAGGATCCTTATCTTCTCATATTGTATTATTCTACCCTGGTTGATAAAAACTCGACCACGAGTTTTGAAGTGTAGGAGTAGCAAAAACCGAGTGAGGAGAACACATGATCTCGTTTTCTTGAAAGACAACATCAACATTGAGATGAAGAATTTTGGGTTTTCCTTTGCATTCATGAAAATTTCTGAACCAATGAAATCAATCACAATCCAACGACTCTTTGAATTAGGAAAAGTTTGAAATTTTATCTCTATTGAAGTCTCCATGTCTTGAGTAAATTTAGCATCTTCTTCCTTTAGAATGGCTTCTTCAATAAGTAAAAACCCATCGATGCAAGCTTTGGTTGATTCTTCAAGATCAAATCGTCTTAACGAAGAACTTGCCAATGAAGAAAAATAGTCAGGGATCCACAGGTATGCCCCCGGTGGTGATCTTTCGATGCTTAAGTTAGAGAAACACCTATATATAGGAAAGAGTGAGGGTTTTGGAGCATATTTCATAGGAATGAGTATATTCCTTAGTATATTCTCATGGTAGAGCCCATTCTTTTATATAAATATTTTTGCTGTTATCAAGTGTCATCTTCAATTCCAAGCTCCACCTTCTTGTAGATTCAAGCCGGTCTTCCTATTGTCTTCTAGTCTTCTTTCTTTTATTTGTTCAATGCTTTTCAACTGGTCCAAATCTTCTCTCAAATGAAGGAGATGTGCTTCTTTCCATACTTAGATTTCTTTGAGCTTCTTCTCCTTAACTTCTTGTTAAGCTTGTTGAAAAATTCATTCTTACATTCTTCCAGAGCTTTCTTTCTATATTGTAAAACTAACTGGATTTCTTGGTACTCGTCAAATAAACCATAAGGAGCATAATGAGGACCACCATATAAATCAGTCAAATAACATATTTCATCCAGCTATTCATTGTTATCATCAATTTCAGCTTGTATATTTTGAATGGTAGCCCATTATTCGTCTAATTGTGCCCCCTTCATCATCATCCCACAACACTATTTCAAATTAAAGATGTCATATTGAAGAAAACCCAAATTTCACCTTTTAAGAGTCATTTTCTGCAAAAACAGATGTTAAAATCAAATTTAGAGCATCGAAATTAGTCAGGATGGACACTGCCAATTTGTGCTGACGTGGGGTGACCTGATTGGCTTTGGTTTGGGTTGTGACCTGACCCAGAAGGATTTCTTGCTGCAGGTCTCTTTCGGCAACTGGACTTGCTGCAATGAGGTTGCCTCAAGCTGGTAAGTGGATCTGCTGCGTCAATGATGGTGAAGGACAATCGAATGTTTGTCGATGAATAAGGTGAAGATGCTGCTGTAGGTCAATAAACAAAAAGGGGGGAACTGGAGGCTACGATGGCTCTTTACAAATTGGTGGGTTCCGTTCACATTGTGGATTTTAAGGCTCTATTACCAATTGATGTAGAACAAGAAGGGAAAGGAATAAGGAACACATTCTTAAAGAAAAAGAGAACTCATTCTCAAAATTTAATATCATATAATTATCATCATCAAAAGCTACCCAAGATAATAGAAATTAGCCCTATTTATAGACCTTATCAAATTAGGAATAGAAATCCCAACTCTAATCAGAATAGGAATAGAAAACCTAACTAATTAGGAATAGACAAATATCCCAATCCTAATCAAATTTGGAATAAATACCCTAATTAGCTAAAAATATTAAATATAATTAACTAAGAATATTAAATAACCTAAACTAGGAAATAATAAAAATAGTACCTAAGAAAAACTTCCTAAATAATTAAATTCCATATTTCCTAATTCTATAATAAACAAGATTCCTAAATTGTATTAGGTTCCTTATCTTCTCATACTGCATTAAGATGTAAGGCGTTGTAATGGCCTCAATAATCAAATTAAACATTATATGTCCAATACTCATCTTTCAGCTTTTGATGTTATACCAAAATCCTACCTCATCTGTGACTGCTATTGTTGCTTAACTTCAATAGCAACTATGTTTTGTCACCTGGACCTCTATAAACAATGTGCCAAAAGATTGCCACTGAGTTGTCGCAGTGATATCAATGTTGCAATTGTGGCCACTGCTGACACTATGCCATGTTATTGTTGCCACAAAGATCCTGGGAAATTACCTTTCTTCACCTCTATTCATCACGCTTCGCATTAAGGTTACTCTTGAATGCCAAGATCAACATCAACACCTTTCTGCATGTTACCAATATTCTTGCAGTCATAGTCACCAATTCCATAGAAGGGCATTTTGGCTACAGTATACTGTGGTTATTTGAGTGTTTTTGGCTCTCAGTATTTTCAAAATACATATTGTCTTTGCCAGTTCCTTGATTATTGATAAAAAAAAAACAATTAGAATAATAAAGGAGATAAGTGGAATATACTCTTATTTATTTTGGCAGGTATATTATTACCCTATGAAATTATGATGGATGCATAAGGTGCATAAATCACCTAGAGGATGAAGTCTTTCCAAAAAGCATGTCCACTTTGACCCAATGATCTGAAAATCCCGTACACATCGTTCTGATTTTATTCAATGCATTTAATTTTATCAAGTTGGTGCACATGTTACTGAATTTTTATTCCCATTGTTTGCATTATATTAAGATAAGTATGGTACGAGAATGAATGTTGGGTATCTAAAGTACAACATATGCACAAGATGAGTATGGTATAAATATGGATGTTAATATGGATGCGTCATAACAAGATAATGGATAATAGTAGAAATGACTACAACCATCAGAGCATACATGTAGCACTTATTGGAGATAAAATAAGAGAGGGTCATTCAATGCTATGAAAGGCGCCAAACAAGGTGAGGTGCCTTATCTTGAAATAATGGGCAGGTTCTTCTTTTTTTTTTTTGCTTTTTGAACACAAAACCCTCATCCGTAGTTTTCTTTTGAAGTAGTTGGTTGGAGAATTAAATTTTAGGTACTAATTACGGATGTCTATAATTAAGTTAACTAATTAGGAATAGAGTAATATCATCTACATAAATATATATATATATATAAGCTATGGCGCCTCGCTTCAGAAAAATCTTCACTTTGTCTCTCACCTTGAGGCCATAGGGTATCCCATCGCCTTAGTATAGCCTCTCTCCTTAATAACATTGGGGTGATTTAAAATGGTTTGGTCATGTTCAACGTAGAATGCCAATGCTACATTATGAAAACGTGATAAGTTAGAAGTGAAGGAGTGAGAAAGGAAGGGGGAATCTAAGATGATGCGGAGCAGTAGAGAGAAGTATGCTAAAGGATCTAAGCTCTTAAATGTTAATGTAGACTTGGTGAGGATCCACATACCTGACCCTAACTAGTTTGAGATTAAATCTAGTTGTTGTTGTATATATTGTTTTAGGGGCATATACCCCATGGTGATGAGATGGACTAATACCAACATCAACATGGAAAAAAATTGCTAATTTGACTGAGAGCCCCCAAATTGGTATTTTGCAAAATATGGATCTCATGCGACATCATGAGAGGGGCAGTGGACTTTTCAAAATCAAAACACCTCTTTTCAGTGGCTATCAAGTCTCAAGTGGGTCCCAATTGATCCAAGTTAACAAGTTATGTTTGTGTTTGCTTTCCATGTCAATGCCATGGTAGCATGAGCATGTGCACCAAATCCATTGGATATAATTAAAATTTTGCAAATCAAGTTGATAAAAAATTAGAAGTTTGGAATGCAATTAACTTGAGAAAATACCCAAGGATATTTCAAACCATTAGTTTGTAAATTTAACTTGAACAATTATTAAGTGTGCTTATTTTGTTCTGCTTGTATTTTCTATTTTAAGTCACTGTGCTGCTGTGTTGCTTTTCTTCATTATGTGGTATCTCCAGTCTCAACCACTTATTAATGTTAGCATTTGATTTCTTTTTGATGTTGCATTTTGTATAATAGCATTGTAGTAAGTTTGAAGCTTGTTCTTTCATTTTATGTAGGTTGTAGCTATCAAGCAACTTGATCGTAATGGGCTGCAAGGGAACAGGGAGTTCCTTGTTGAAGTATTAATGTTGAGCCTACTTCACCATCCTAATCTTGTTAACTTGATTGGCTATTGTGCTGATGGAGATCAAAGACTTCTGGTTTATGAATACATGCCATTAGGGTCTTTGGACGATCATTTACATGGTACATGTGAATTTTGATTCCCAGCTGTTTGTCCATTAAAAGTTCATCCTTGAGTATTTGGCATGTCAAGGAAAAGGTTAAGACAATAATTTTTTTTATATCCCAGAGCAGAAATTTCCGTGGCAAAACAGATTGCAGATTAGAAGTGCATTGAATCATTTTAAGTTTTCATATATTACTTAATTGCTGATCACCGATTTGAACTTTGAACCATTTAAGTTTTCATGTACTAACTGATTGCTGGATTTTTGTATTCATTCATATCTTACACATGGTTTAAAACTTGTGTTCCAAATCATCTAATGATACTTTTTTTATTTTTCTCAGTCATCCTGCCAACCATTGCAGGAGTGATGGAAATACGGTGCTTGAGTATTCATGCATAAGTTCTTTTGAAATCTTATCTGATGGATTGCCTTATCTTTTTCAATTATTGCTGTGATTATGTATAACTTCATCTAGCTTCTGTTTGATGCCTTTCAGTAATGTTTCTTTTATATGCTGTGCATTTCAGATCTCCCACCTGATAAAAATCGACTTGATTGGAATACAAGAATGAAGATAGCTGCAGGTGCTGCAAAGGGCTTGGAGTATTTGCATGAAAAAGCTAATCCCCCAGTTATATATCGCGATTTGAAATGCTCAAACATTTTACTTGGTGAAGATTATCATCCCAAGCTGTCTGATTTTGGTTTGGCAAAACTGGGTCCTGTTGGAGACAAAACCCATGTATCCACCAGAGTGATGGGAACCTATGGATATTGTGCACCTGAATATGCAATGACAGGTCAGCTTACTCTTAAATCAGATGTATATAGCTTTGGTGTTGTTCTTCTTGAGATTATTACTGGAAGGAAAGCTATTGACAATTCAAGAGCTTCTGGGGAGATTAATCTCGTTGCATGGGTAAGAGAGCTAAAGTCTTTCTGTATGCGATTTTATATTTTTATTTTGAAGATATTCTTAATTGGAGTAAACCTATCAGTCCGATGTCCATGAGAGTCCGACCACTTTTGGTTTTCAGATTTTATGTTAATTTGCAACGTGGTTAGCCACCGATCTACTACTGTTACATTAAAGGTCATTGAAATTCATGTTGATTTTCTGGGGTCGCAAGTTGTGATTTCACTGGTAAACTAGTTTAGAATCAAGCTTAATTGTTGTTCTTTTGGCTAATAAACCACCAATCTTCTGATTCAATAGTATTCTATTTTCCCCCAGTATTGCCATGTTATCTTCTGTTCTAAGAATTCAGTGGAGAACTTCAGTGCAATAGCATGTCATTTACTGAGGATCTAGTTAACTGAATCTAGTCTGATGTTGCTCCTACGTTGCAGGCACGGCCATTGTTCAGAAATCGAAGGAAGTTCACACAGATGGCTGACCCATTCTTACAAGGCCAGTATCCAATGAGGGGCTTGTACCAAGCTCTTGCTGTTGCAGCAATGTGTGTTCAGGAACAGCCTAATATGCGGCCCCTCATAGCTGATGTAGTCACAGCCCTTACTTACCTTGCTTCCCAGAAGTATGATCCTGAGACCCAACCAGTCCAAGCCTATCGTCCAGGCTCATCCACTTCTAGAATGACAAGGGAACAGTGAATTTTTTCTAGCCAGTGAAAGAAAGATTTAGCAGAAACAGTAATCTAAGAAGCTTGATGCCCTGGAAACCAATGATAAGATTGCTGGGAGTGACCCTGCAGGCTGTGGCAATACAGATGCATTTTCTCAACAGATTTATTTTTACATGGCCCAAAGATCATTGGATTAGAGTTTTAGTAGGAGGCCATTGTCAGCTGCTGCACATGATTTATGGCCTTGCCAGTAAATCAGATTTTGCATCACTCCAGATAGAAGGTGCAATGGCTAAGAACAATTCTGTTTTTTCTTTTTCTTTTTGCAATAGAAGATTCTTCTGTCTCTCCATTTTTCTTTTTATTTTTTTTTTCTTTTTGGCCTTATTATTTATTATCATTGTTATTTTATTCCCATCTTCTTGCCTCTCTTTTACAAATTTTTTTCATGTACAATTGAGCTTGGGGCTTTGTATGTAGTATTCATATAGAAACTGATCCAACCTTAAAGATCACCAGCTTTTGCTTGGTGTTACTTCTTTATATATATATATATATATATATTTGTTGAAATTTGGTACGTGTTCCATGATCTATGAATCAAAATTGAATCTTAACCCTTTCAATGTAGATGCAAGCATGCCTCAGTCCTTCAGTAAAAAGTTTCTTCATTTTATATTATCTTCTACTTTGTATGCTGATTGTATTTTTGTAGTTTCATTTCATTGTTGCTAAATAGTTACAGCAACAATTCCTTGAAAAGATAGTAGATCATCACTTTCAAATTACCTCATTCTTTACCCTGTTATTACATATGTTTCCCTAATTTATATGGGTATTTCGAATTTTAAATTATATTGAATTTTATTTTGTCCATAACTCCACATGTCATGATGTCACAAATATATGAAAAACGTATGTCTCTATACTATATTCAACACCTCAATAGTTTTCAATGTGACGTACTTTACTTTGACAAAGCATCGTATGATATAACGAATTCAGTATGCATCATACACTATTATAACTTGATAAAAACAAATTTTGAATTAACACTTAACATTAAAGTTAAATATAAATAAATAAAATTTGTTAAAAGCCTCAGGCAATTCGCCAGTTCATACCATATATAGTCCTTCAAACTAACAAATTTCACATGAATATATTGAGATGCACCTGGAGAAAAAAAAAAGATTTTACAATTGTTTCACTGTTCGGATCTCTCTCATGTCTGTTTTACATTCTACACCCCCCCTATGCAACTACTATTACAGTTTAATGAACAAGACAATAAATGGATACAACTCTACATAGGCTGTCTGACTCAAGAATTACAGATCAAAAAATAAAAAATAATAATTTAAGAAAAAAAAATCTATTCTATTCTCTCCCTGAAATTGCACTGCTACACAAAAATTATCTACCTTGCCAACACCTACTTAGATATTTCAATATCTGTTTAGTATCATCACAGCAAACCTGCAATTCTCTACATTTGAACTGAACCGTCATTTGTATCCTTCTGCTCAGTGCTTGGACTTTGTACCTCATTGGACGATTTGACATTGTTCACCTCCTCAGCGTTTGTGGGTTTTGCCTGCTGCATTTGATTTGAATTACAAGACTCAGTTGAAAACATCAAGCAACTGTTAACTTTGCAGCATATAAAACATGGTAAAAATGCTCTCTAGTAATAGACTATAAAGTGGTTTTTATTTGTTCTTTTAATAAACAGCACTAACAGTTAGTTGCTTGGGTTCTAATCTATAGGATTAATTCTAGCTTCTGTAGAACTACTAACTAGACTATGCTTTCTAAAATTCTACGTTTCCTATAACTGCAAATATTGTTTGAGACACGGCACATGGATATCCTTGTTCCCACCAGCACATTGAAGGTAGGGAAATATCTGAACACTTGCATTAAGGCATAGCTGTCATAAAAAACAGTCCCTTAATTAAGCCAAAAGGACATATTAACTGACTTAAGTTTTTTCTTCAATCAGATAATAATCCCATAACTTGAAAGGTATTATCAATAAAAAAAGACAATCTCAAGAGAAAAGCATGCTTGAAGTAATACATGCATTTCAGTGAATGAACAACAAAGCGCAAACAAGCATCATTAAGGTTAATAAAGTCTAGAACTTCCAAATATTAAATCTAATCTTGTAAAATAATCTGAATTCTCATTGTGAAAACAAAACGCAAAATGTGACCTGTATTTGTAGTTCAAAGTTGGCATTTAGTAAAGTGATGATACAAATATGAACAGGATGCCAAGCGTTAAAAGGTAACTTAAGCCTGTAAAAATTCCCTGAATAAAAATTGGTACACTAGGTTAAGGACTAGCCCCCTTCTTTAGAAAAACAATTGGACTGAGAAAAAACATCATGAAATTGGACAAGTTGTAATTCTCCACCATCTCAGAGAGCTCGCCAGTCTATTTGCTAACTTAAATACTTTATCATACATTACTATCAATTTGGCAAAGCAAGCAGCCATGAATTTAACCAAATAATAACTACTAAAGACAAACCTTGTTTCGGTCACGCCAACCAAGTCCAAATGGTCGAGCTAGCAAACCAATCTTTCTTGTAGGAATGTCAGGCTCTTGATTGCTCCGTGGTGAATCTGGATTAGCAGATCTATGCAGGAAAACATGCGCTGCTTATGTACTTTGCATGCATTGACAAAAAAATGTGCATAAAATAAATAGTCTATGCTTGCTTATTTATACACATCCAACACTGCAAATAAGCAAATATTTTCCAAGTTTTCCCTTGCTTGTTTGATTTATCCTTTTCCTAGAAAGTAAGACTGAGAATGGCAAGTAGATAAGTACTCGTTACTCAATATTAAAAACGAGTAAAAGATTTGGGTAAAGATTATTATGTAAAAAAAAAAAAGAAAATGTCCAATAATGTGCATAGATCAATGTAATGGCGATGTAGCATGAAAAGTTTTTCTATATTAACAAAACTGACTACATACCGCGGTGAAGGTTGGGCTTTAAGTTGTCCAGATTGATACTGTAGTGTAGCCTCCAACATTGATTCTGCCATAACCGCTCTTTTCTCCATTTCAGCCAGTGATGCAATGGCTTCTTCATATTTTTCCTGCATAAATAATCCAACACAAGATCTGATGAAAGAAATCCAGGGCATAGAAAATTCATCAGCAAAAGGTGCAAAACTGATCCATAATGCAAGCTACCTTCTTTAATGTCAGATATATAAAGTTCCCCTACCACTACATGATGGGAAAGAAGAGTTACTACTGTTTAAAAACCTTTTGGGTAAATTATAAAACGGTCCTAGTAATTTGTTATACTAGGTCCTTACATTTTGAAAATATAATTCCCCTTCCATTTTTTTCAGTATAATTCTGTTGAATAACATAATGGTTTGGAATATGGGTTGTGTACCCCTTATAAGGCCTTGAACACCCCTTCCCCCCTTAAGCTAGCTTTTGGGATCCAAGCTATTTTCTTAATATGGTATCAGAGCCTTCCATCCAATGGTATTTCACACTCCAGTTGGTCTGAGAGTGAGGACGTATTGAATTCCACATCAGTTTGGAATATGGGTTGTGTGTTCCTTATAAGACCTTAGGCACCCCTTCCCCCCTTAAACTAGCTTTTGGGGTGGAATTAGGTCCAAGTTTTTTTCTTAACAAATTCGATAGACAAGCTAGTTAAACAAGAGAGAATACCTTTTATTACCAAACATCCTCATCTACATCCCACTCTCCAGAGTCTATCCTAAACCAGCAGAAATCAACCTCCCCCACCCCCCACCCCCCACCCCAAAGAAAAACAGAAGCTGCTGCCTTCACAGTAAGTCAACCCAAGATCAAGCACAAGATTGGTTTTTATATCTGCTGCTTCACAATGAGTTACCTCTTGATAAATTATCAAAACCCAAAAACCTCTCTCTTTCTTTTTTCTCCGGCACAAAAGGAGGGAGATGGGTGCCCTTCTCCGTGAAAGCATAGGCATCTCTGCCATGCAAACTCATGTCCTCGAGAACAAGTCATCATCTTTGACTGCACCAACTTTGGATTGCTGAACCTCTCTCCCTCATGGTAACTGCCACTATCATGATGAGACAATCAGACACAAAGGTTGCACTAAACATTCCCATATGGCATTGTTTCCGATACAATTCATTGTCTCACCATTCTAATCAACACGTAGTGCTCTTCTGGCTCTATCAATCCAACGGTACCCTTATCCAAAACATTGGCAACAACAAAGGCACTTCATGGGAGAATGAAGAAATCTTCTGTGGAATCAAATCCAGCGTCAAATAGACAAATGTGAGTTTCAAGCTCTGCACATTGACTGCTGGCACAACCAAATGAGAAAAAAGGGTGCTGAGAAGGATCACTTGACTACATCAATGAGAAGAGGATTGAAGTTTTGTGCCGAGTTTGTGTAAATAATCAATTCCTGTTAGGGGTTTTGATACAATAAGCAAGCCATTATGTATCTACTCTAGAAGAAAATTTAAAAAAACGTGATAAAGATGAGAAGTTGGCAGTCGATCAACTCCACCTTCTTGAGCTAACTGATTCAATGGGAGATCAATTTATCCCATAATTTCCATTATCTTCTTATCCATTATCTTCTTAAATTTAGCTAGTTAGTTGAGATAGGGAACCTTAGCTATGTTATCTTCTTATCCGTTATCTTTTGAAATTTAGCTAGTTAGTTGAGATAGGGAACTTTAGCTATAAATAAATCAGATGGGATTGTTCTAGGCAGTAGATTTGTTTTGCGATTCCTCTATTGTTTTGGAGAGTAGTCCTTCTCGAATTGGACTTATTATTAAAGCTGTTTTTTTCAAGATTCCTTTCAACACTATCTCTATTACTCTTTTAGTTTCCTTAAAACTCTATCAGTGGTATAAAAGCAGGTCTCGATCCCAATGGTGACCACACGCTCAATCTCATCCAACAACCCACAACCCGAATCACAAAATACCCGCCCATCTTCACCCCATCGCTGCACAACTTGAGGCGATAGCAGCACGCCTGGAAACTATTGACATGTTAGCATCAAAGGTAGTTGCTCTTGAAGCCAACCAAAACTCAGCCGGAACCCACCCTCCTCTTAATCGCAGACCAAGAAAAGAACCTCTAATGTCCTCACGCGATCAATACTGGAATACTAGACTAGGAAACGATGAAGAGGACGATGTGTCCCCTCGGTGGCAACGTAACCAACGACCATATACAAAGATGGAATTCCCCAAGTTTGAAGGTCAAGATCCTAGAGGATGGATTCTGAAGGCAGAGAAATTCTTTCGATATTATTAGACACCAGATGAATCCAAGGTAGATATTGCTTTCATGTATCTTGAAGGAGATGCCTTAGAATTCTTTTCTTGGCTCGACAATGATGGGGCTAATATGTGCTGGGAAGAGTTGGTGCAAGCATTGCAGCAAAATTATGGTCCACCAGAATTTCAGAATCCTGATGAAGCAAGAGTATCGACAAGAATTTGCTCGACGTTCAGGCAGAGTGACTAACTGGCCTGACCATTGTCTTTTTGGCGTGTTCCTGAGTGGACTTAAAGATGATCTCAAGGCTGACGTAAGAATTCACAAGCCGCACACTGTTTATAAAGCTATGAGTTTAGCTCTGGAATTCGAGTCCAAATTAAGCTTCCGTCCAAACCATTCTAATAAAAGCTCTACTGGTCAAATTCCTTATAAACCTAACATCGCCAACACAAATACACGACCGAAAGAGGGATATGGAGCAACACAACCAACTGCAGATCACATTCCAAATTCTGGACAGTCACGGGCTTGGGATGCAAAAAAGTAAGCTCAATTTGCAAAGGGATTGTGTTTCCGCTGCAATGAGAAGTTCGGACCTAGTCATCGCTGCAAACCTGGTACTTTCGCACTTTTGGAAGCTAATCATGATAACGAAGAAGATGTTCATGAAGAAGAAACGGAGGAAGAGGTTGATCCTAATCTCTCTAAATTTGCTGCCATCAGCCTTCACGCTATACTAGGCAAAAATCTGGCAGAAACCATGAAACTGAAGGGGCATATTGGCAAACGAGAAGTCATTATTCTAGTGGATACTGGATCGACACACAATTTTGTGTCTCAATCCATTGTTCGAAACTTGCAGCTTCTAATCTAAATGGTATCTACTTTTGGTGTGCAAATTTGCAATGGAGACATTATACATTGCAACAGCATTTGTAAGAACATTGAAGTTCATCTCCCTGGACTAAAGATCATTTAGGATTATTATCCCTTTTGTATTGGAGGTGCAGATTTAGTACTGGAAATCCAATGGCTAGCCTCCCTCAATACAATGCAAGCCAATTGGTCACTCTCAATGGCCAAAAATACAAACTACAAGGAGTGCCAGCCAACAATACAGACCGAGCCTCATTCCAAGCCTTGTCCACCCCAGCTCACTCATCCAAAACACCTTTCCAAGATATTCTCAATGAATATTCTGCTATATTTTCCAAACCCACCACATTACCTCCATTTTGCACCCATTCTCGTGCCATTCCCTTAATACCCGATGCTCAGCCACCCAACATACGATCCTATAGATACCCATTCTCCCAAAAAATGTGATTGAGAGACAAATATCTGAACTCCTATAGGCTGGTTTTATCAAGCCCAGTTGCAGCCACTTTGCGAAATTGACACAAGGACTAAAATGTAATTTTCCTTGGCCGAAATTGGCCTAGAGACTAAACTGTAATTTTCCAAAGTTGTCCAGAATATTTTTTTGGTATTTTATTTAAAACAATTTTTGTAAAGCATTCCACACTAATTATAAAGTGCCAAATGTTTGTATTTAAGAATTTAGAGGGGGTGTGATGGCTGAGACATTGTGATGTCTCCTCCACAAATCTCCCATTTGTCCTAAGAGCTCTTTAGGGGGGAGTGACTAGTTGAGCCATGGTGGGCACCAAGCCAACTGGCCATGTGGGCTACCGTAGTTGCTAGGATGCTTGTAAGCTTCCAACAGTCCTTGTAGGTGTTCCCCCCTACTACATTGGATCGAAGGAACATCCACCAATTGTAATTCTTTATTTTGATGGAATAAAATAAGTAGACCCGTTTTCTTAAGAATATCGTGCCGACTATGTGTGGAGTCCCTTTGTTCACCAAGCATCCATATTAACGTTGCTTCTTCGGATAATAATATGAAATTTTTGCCCAACGAACGGGTTATCATAAAGGCTGACTCGGCTTGGGCGTGTCCAAGTAGGGTGCCGCACGGGCCCAGACCTTGTGAAAATCTGGTCCCGTGAGTACTCTTGGTGAAGAAGAAAGATTATTGTTGGCGTATATGTGTGGATTGCAGGGCCTTAAACAAACTCACAATCCCGGACAAATACTCAAATATTGATGAATTATTAGACGAGCTACATAGTGCTACCGTCTTCTCCAAGATTGATTTACGGTCTGGATACCATCAGATTAGAGTGATTCCTGTAGATGTACCAAAAACTGCATTCCGCACTCATTCTGGACATTATGAATTTCTTGTCATGCTGTTTGGTCTCACCAATGTCCCATCAACTTTTCAAGTGGCAATGAATGACTTTTTCAAGCCTCATCTTCACAAATTCATCTTGGTCTTCTTTGATGATATTTTGATCTTCAGCAAAGACGAAGAAAGCCACTCTAAACATCTTCAAGTCCCTACTCTTGAACAATATTGAATGGCGGGACAGACTTACCGAAGAAGCAACCTGGGAATCTTATGACAACGTGGCGGGTCAATTTCCTTCATTCCGACTTGAGGACACGTAGCATTTCCAAAGGGGCAATATTGATACAATAAGCAAGCCATTGCGTATCTACTCTAGAAGAAAATTTAAAAAAATGTGATAAAGATGAGAAGTTGGTAGTTGATCAGCTCCACCTTCTTGAGCTGACTGATTCAATGGAAGATCGATTTATCCCATAATTTCCGTTATCTTCTTATCTATTATCTTCTTAAATTTAGCTAGTTAGTTGAGATAGGGAACTTTAGCTATGTTATCTTCTTATCCTTTATCTTCTTAAATTTAGCTAGTTAGTTGCGATAAGAAACTTTAGCTATAAATAAATAAGATGAGATTGTTCTAGACAGTAGATTTGTTTTGTGATCCCTCTATTGTTTTGGAGAGTAGTCCTTCTCAAATTGGACTTACTATTAAAGCTTTTTTTTTCAAGATTCCTTTCCACACTGTCTCTCTTACTCTTTTAGTTTCCTTAAAACTCTATCAGGGTTTACTAACTCAGAGTTTGTAATGAATTTAAATTCTCATTTACTGCCTTTATTCAATTGATGCAATTTTGTTTCATTTTCCCCCAATTGATATAGGTTCTGAGTTTGTTTGTTTATTCCTTTTTTTCAAAAAGTTGCACTCTCTCTTGGATTTGACTTTTTTGTGAAAGTTTGTGAGAGATGGAGCGGGTGAATGTGAGAGAGAGAGAGAGAGAGAGAGAGAGAGGAAGAGGGAGAGAGGCAGAATAGCATAGAAAAAAGGGAGAGAGGACAAATTTGGTAAATTTTGTATGATTAGAAAGGTAAATGTATCCTTTTTCACTTTTGAGTGTTAACAACGGCTAGACAGATTACCTTTTTATTAATGGGAAAAAACTCTGAGAACTAAATTATTTGAGTTCAAAAAGACAGGGACTGACACACTGACTTATTAATTATGGAAACTACAGGGACCTTGTTACAACCCAACTTTTTTAGTGCTGTTGAAAGTTGAATCCCACATTGGGTTGAAATAAGGATTATGTATCCCTGCTAAGGCTTTGGGCACCTCTCCCCTCTTGAGCTAGCTTTTGGAGTGGAGTTGGGGCTAACCTACTTTCTTAACATGGTATCAAAACCTCCCATCCTGTGTTGAGCCTCCCGTTTGTGTTTGGGCTAAGTGTGTTAGGCTCCCGTTTGCATATCACACTCCAGTTGATCTGGGCATGAGGGCATGTGTTGAATCTCACATTAGTTTGGAATCATGATTATGTGCACTTTATAAGGCCTTAGGCGCCCCTCCCTTCTTGAGCTAACTTTTGGAGTGCAGTTAAGCCCAGCCTATTTTTTTAACATGTAATAAGTTCCACACTGATATACCAAGAGAAAGAAAAGTTTCCACTTCTACAAAACCCTTTTTTTAACATTAAGCGAGTGGAAAGTATCAGAATTTTAAAACGTTTCGCTACAGAAAAATATTGCAGAATGTGTGTATAAAATGAAAAATAAATTACAAACCTGAAGAACTTGAGAAGCATATCTCTGTGCTGCTGCATCTTGCTCAGCATATCTGCGAGCATCTTCTGTTACCTTTTGCTCTTGCTCCACTCGCATTAAAACCTACATTAAGTGGCAAGTTAATTAGGAATTCTAAGAGCAATCAGATAAATAAACAATCTTTCCTAATTGGCAACAATTAAACCTGAAGCATTGCATTTTCTTGTTCCTGCTTATCAGCAAGGGCCCTCCGCAACTCAGAAACCTCTTGCTCTAACTGTTCAACCTATAGATCATAAACAGAACCTCAATAAGTCAATGCATAATGCATTTGACTGAAGATCACTAAGCTGGCCAGAATGCATTCACATAATAACCACATCTTATATCAAAAGGTTTCTCTAAACAGATAGGCAACAGTATATGATCATAATCTTTGTGTGGGGGTGGCGGGTGATAGATTAAATGAAGATTTCATTAGAGAAAGAAAAATGGAACATACAATGAAAAGGATAATATATTCTTTTATCATTGATACAAGCACTAAGTTGACCGACCACCAGTTTGAAATACCTTTAAATGCCCCTCAAAAAAAGCTGAAAAAGAAATGTCCCACAATAGCCAATAAGTCTTTGTGCCTCCTTTTCCCTGAAAAACTATTTCTAACTTCATTTTCAAAAACCCTCCTCAATCACTACACATACCATAAAAAAATCCTCTTTCAGATGGATGACTAGCGAAGAAGCCTCGCAAATGTGGCCCACGTGGCTTGTAACTTCAAAATTTAGAAAGGAGGGAAATATTTTGTACATTCAGTTGACCATTCACATTTGACATCTGCAGCACAGTTTTCTTCCAGTTGTACTAAGTCAATTGTACTTTAAACCTTAAAAGGAATTCATTTATGATAACGCCCTCGCATTAAAGATAGTGTACAGCATAGTTTTCAATCGAACTATTGTCCCCAAGCCAAAAATAAGAACCCAGAAGCAGAACTTGCCATGAGAATAAGGCCTAACCCAATCCTCATCAACTTCTTCAATCTTACCTAAATATTTTAATTTGAGCAATTTTATCCAATTGACATAAATAGGTCAAAATTGAAAACAATAATAATACTAATAAATTTATTATTAATCTAAAAAAAATTTACATTTTTTCCTCTATCTACTCACCTAACCTAAAAACATTAAAAATAACTTTTTTATTTAATTCTAGTATTTCTATTTTTAGATTTTGACCAATGGGTCAAAATGATACGAATTTAGCAGTTTTGGGGCGAAAGTAAAACTAAAGAAAACTTCAGAATATATTTCACCATTACGCCAAATATTTTTCAATTTTTGGGTAAAAGTAAAACTAATGAAAATGACACTCATCAGCCTCAACATTTTTCTCCCCAAACAATGCAAGAAATGGACAATCTCATATGAAAGAACAAGAAGGAAAAGGAAGAAGAGAATAATAAAGTTTCTTTGGATATACCCTAGCACTCAGCTCCCGCCGATTATCTTGCTTGACCATCTCCATCAAAGCAGTCTCCAACTCTTCTGCCCTGGCAAAATTTAACCACAGCAAACTATCAATGACTGATTATGAGAAAGAAGACAGATCCCTATAACATGGTAAGTGTTAAGTGCTAGATTTTTTTTTTCCTAGCAAAAAGGACAAAACAAATTAAACTATTTCCAAAATAGACCATCACATAGAGATATAAATTGTAATTACCTTGTATATTCTGAAATGGACTTATACCTTTTTTACAGTCTTCTGGATTTAAATTTACCAAGAAAATTGTATATATTAAAGGTTCAGTCTCTAATCGGGGATCGTTGGGCATATTTTCCATATTAGAATTTAATTTTGAATAAAAGAAGCTCACTCAAGCTCACTAGAAGGTAGCCACAAACACCTTACGCCAAAATGCTAACAACCCCTCCCTCTCAATCCAAAAAACATGGAAAAAACAAAGAAAGAAAGAAAGAAAATTATGCCTAAGTGACTACATATACTGGTCCCTAAACAGTCTTGTGTGCCTCCACCAACAAATACCTACCCATTAAAACATAGGGCATTTACAGAGACTCTCTCTCTCTCTCTCTCTCTTACAAATGATTCGACAACGAATTCTACAGATTTGAGGTGAAGCTCACAATTCAGCCAAAGAGCATGACATAATGAATCCATGTACCAGTACAATGTGAGCATGATCTAAACATTTCATGTTCCAGCAACATGCCGTAAAAAGGCAATGACATTCACAACTATGATACCACATAGCAAAACATAAAATAGGTTCAGTTACATGTGAACCATTATTGCACCTGCCTGCAATTGAAGCAAATTTATTTAGAATCTGAAAGGTTGGTTAGTAGAGGGTCAGTAATACAACATCGATTACTGCTAAGCATTAATCCTAAACTAGTTGGGATCAATTATGTGGATCTTTTGTCTCCACTCAATTCTGTTAGACACAAGTCTGTATTCATACTTAAGACTTGTAAATGCTCCGATACCAATTCCTTCCATGTCCATCTCCCTCTTTCCTTCTTACGCATTCCCTACTAATCACACTTCCATGTTATGCCATTTGGCACTCTATGTTAAACATACAAAATCATCCTAAACCACCCTCTCTCATTTTATCTCCAATATGTGCTCCATTCTCAGATAGATGTGGTCAATCTAAACTAATTCATTATAGTATTATTAGGCATCCATTTTAACATTCACATTTCGGCCACACCCATCTTGTGCACATATTGTACCTTAGGTGCCTAGCATTCACTCCCATAAAACAAAATTGGTTTTAACAGTCCTATAGATACATCTTCAACCTAAGCTATTAGGTACTGACCTCACATTCAAGCTACATATCACTCCTCATGAATTTGAAAAAATTTGCAAGAGGAGTAGTGCACAGAAATTTCCTCTCATCTTTTGTTTGTAATATTTATGCTTGATTTGAGCAAAATCATTGTTATATCTTATATTCTTATGAGGTGCCAACTACATGGTGAAGAAAGAAAAAGAATGCAAATTTCCACCCAATGGCATCTTTCAAAAGATGCAAAAATTACCAAATTTTCAATTGTATGTTCCAGATCTGTCCTAACTTAAAAAAGACAAAAATTTACTGCAGAACAAGAAAGCAAAAGAATTGAGTTTGAGTGGCATGCAGCATGAAGAAACTCTATGATTATAAAATCGAACATGGTAAAAATGTTAACCTGAGTACAGCAGATCTTTTTTCCTCTAACAACTTGCACAATTCGACCTTCAACCACACCACCTGCATGAAATTAAACTTGCCTCAGTCATCATGGAAAAGGAAAGAAAATGTTGCAAAACAATAATTAATAGAATGCATAAGATGGAAAAAGAAGAAAATAGTAGTAATTGATGTATTAAGCATTCCTATATTTAATAGAAACAAAATGAATATAGATCATTTATGCATTAGCAGATGAACAGTGTATCATTCAATCTATGCAACCTTCTCTGCTGTGCAGAAGATAATACAGAAGGAAGAACACGGTGGAGAGGAGAAGCCACCTGATCCTGAAGATCTGGCACACTGTCTATCTCCACATCTCCTGTCAAGCTTATAAGAACCTCATCTGCGTTAGTAGATCCAGACTCTGAACGAGATAAATTACCACTATTCTGCTTTGTTTCTAGTAGCATTGACTTGGAATCATGCTTGAAATTATAGAGCTTTGACGCCAGACCCTGTGAGTCTCTCCAAGCTTGAAGCCCTTTTGTTCTTTCCTCAACTGCAACTATAACAGCAGGTCGATGCTTATTTCTCAACTCTTGTAATCTAATTTCATTGACATTTTGGTAACCCATGCAAGCTGTCAATACAAGTTGACTGCTATCAAATGTTGAACCAGCCAGCGACTGCAGCAAAGTAACCGCATCCCCTGCATCCTTAGTGGTAACCAAAGCAGGGCCTACAAAAATAAATGACCAATCAAGTTTCAGAAAGAAAAACACCTCTCTTGAAGATTGAGATTGAGAATAAGCAAAGTGTCACAGAACAAATAAAAGTTTCAACACAGTTTACCCAGTACCATATAACTCCATCAAAGCAAGTGCAGTCCTAAATAGCATAACACGATTTCCTTCAAAAAGAAGAACATCCCAAACTCGAAGAACTGTGAAAGAAGGATAATATATTAAGGGAAGCTCATAACCAGAGAACATGAAAATAAGAATGCAAAAAAAAAATGGAAAAACAGCCAATTGTTTCTTAGCCAACTTTATCATGCAGTGATAAACAAGACTGAATTCACATCTTATGATCTTAAAAGCATAAAACCTGACCACTTTCCCATGGAAGCATGTTCATGAAAATTGAAAGGAACCACGGTCCAGTAACCCATGCAACCTGCACTCCCAGGTAGTCCAGATGATTCACTGCAGCAGGAGTTAAACTTAAATAAGAAATCACCAAAAGCATTTTCATCCAGATGAAATTTATAACATGCAATAACGAAGGACAGACAAAATGAATGAATAACAAACCCAATTTAGGAAATCTTTCGCGCACTAACTCCTCAAAAACAAGTTGGTCAACCTGACAAAAAAAAATTAAATCTGAGCATCCATCGACAACTGTCAACTGATCTCACCCTCAACATGTCTCATCTTCTGAGAAAAAGCACAACGAATGCAAAGAGGACTGATAGGTAGGGCAATAGACTCTAGCAAGCATTACCTGAGATTCTATCATTTCCTCTGAGTAATAGCCATCAAAATAGTCGTCAATAATGCCCATCAATGCCCTGAAAATTCAGCCCATATTAAGAAGAATGTACAGACAAAAAATAAGAAATGGAAAATAAAATGCTAAACTAGCTCTAAAAAACTAGGATAAATGCTATAGCAGTGCATAACTCCATACAAGAGAAACACCCAATTCCAAAGGACATTATGTTCATCAAGTTTTGAGACTTACCAAAAGGCATTTTCCTCAGGCATCAGAAGTAGTAACAAGGCAGCAAAGAAATTCATTGCCTGTACACAAGGTCAACTCAATAAATCCAAAAGCATTAGTCATTGAAAAAAAATTATATGATGAAGTACTGAAAGTAGTATACATTTCAAGCACCTGACAGTATCCAACAGAGGGGTTATGCCGAGCATATGCTGTAAGCAACCGCCTCAAAGCATTTCTACCATCATCATCCAAAGCAGGATGACCTGGAAATGTCCGTGGCAAATCCTACATTAAAACCATAATTGAGAAACTTGTACTGAAAATTCTAAATAGAAAAAATCAGAATCCACATCGAAAATGAAAGATTATCCATGTAATGACCTTCTCAATCTGCCCTTTCCATTTCTCAGGTATGCATATAGGATCTGTAGTTGAATCTTTAGAATCAATGTCAGACTGCTGTTCTACATGATTTCCTGAAATAGTTTCTGAAGCAAGTAGATCCTGGTAATATTTCTCCACTCGACGTGCTTTCACACCCACAAATGCTTGCCAAAGCTAGAAACGCAAGAATTGAATCAATTATTCATGGGCCAAGAAATAAAGGAGAAAATTAAATATGTTAAGATCAAAGCGTACCTCCCCTCTAAGTGCCATTGGCACACCTCCACGAACAAGAACCTCCAGTTCTTCCTTCCAGGGGAACAAAGATTCTAGAGAATCAGCAGTAGTAGCACCTGTGGCAGAAGCACTGACACTGCCACCAGAAGGGATGTCTTGAACTGGGTCTGATCTTTCTACATCGTAGAACTCATCCTCCGACTCCTCTTCAGGAACTCCTTTAGTTGATTTAGCATCTTCAAAAGAAGGTTCATGTTTAGTCTCTTGCTGCTCTTTTGGTTGATTGCCCTTCTTTTTTATTCGAATACTCATCATATCTTCAATGGCACAAAGGGATGGCCTAACATCAGTCCATATTTGGGCCCTATGAATTTTTTTATTGGCATTCAACTGTTTCTCTTCATTTTCAGTAAGCTCTCCAGGAAAATCATCAGGGCAGGTCTTCTCACTGCTTAAATCATCTCCTTCAACACCCTTCTCTAAACCATTCTTGGTCTCCTGCTCCACTGTTTCAGGATGCAATGCCTTGTTATCTTCCTCCAAAGATGAACCATTTGCGGACAATTTTTCAGACTCTGCTTGCCATTCCAAGAAACTCTTCCACCTATCTGATCTTTCCTCCTCTTCCTCCTAAAAGAGTGCATCACAAAAGGATATCACTTCCCCATCTATTGGAATTTTTTCTCTACTCTATGTTTGGAAACTTAATGTAGAGAATAAGACAAATTAAACCGTATACCATTATCACTAAACTTACAATCAACATAATAACATAATTCATGCATCCAACTAGTGCAACTACTGCATAATGACCTAATAGAATCACTTTATTTTCCTTGGTTGCAGGTTGCGGATTATGACTTAGTTCAAATGAGTTGATAGCAGGAATATTAACTATAAATCTAAAGGATTGAAATGAGAGTTCCTTTCCTCTAATGAAAGATACCATTGACCAAAAGAAAGGGTCAACAACTAGAATAAGTATTGGTAATTACAAAATAGAATGGAGAATAAATCATAAGGAAAGAAAACCTTGTAGATATTAGCATATTCTCTGTATCTTTGTACATGCTGAGGTCTCACTGCAAATCCATACGCATCCCTGTCCAAATCAATATCCAATAATTCTTCAGTTTCGCATCTTCTTATCCATCTCAATATATCATACGATCACCAAACAAAGCCTCAAAACGAGTTCAAGGAAACAGACAAAACACTTAAACACACAATACCCACTTTATCCTCAAAAATACCATTGAAATTTTTCATAGCAAACAAATCATCAGCAAAACAAAAATATGCACACAAATAATTACAACCTAAATCCTTTTTTTAACATTAAGAAAATGCGGCATATAATAAAATTTCTACTTACCTGAAATCCGTATCCAAGGATCGGTGACTCATACCAGACAACAACATATTCAATTAAAAAACCAGACTCTACTTCCCATATCGTTCACCATTGCCCCAACTCAAACTCTTACTTCAAACATACCACATTCCAAAATCCAGACTTAGTTCCTAAACTAATCCCAATATCACACAATGGCAGCAACATTAATCAAGATCACTAATGAATCACTCATTTCCCAAAAACAATAAAATCAAACCGACAAAAAGGAAGATCCTCAGCAAAGCAACATTAATCAACGCGATCAAATCAAATTACAGCGACCTTCAAGCAATGGCCAGCAACTATACATACAGTAGGGGACCAAACTTGACAGATCAAAGAGATACACCTAGCGAGGACGCGTGTCTAAAGAAGAAAAGTAGTAAGAAGTGATAGTAAAACTACAAATACCTCTTGTGCTCAAAGGCGATGAGGGGATTCCCGGGCTTGGAGACCTTGGTCTGGGCCTTCATGATGGATCGATTTGATTGGTCTGTTAGGAGAGATCTCAGGAGGACACTGTCCTTAAATCTCTGCAACTAAATTTAGAGAGAGAGAGAGAGAGAAGGTGCCTGATGTGGTTGCTTTGCTACTCTACTAGAATGGGTTTTGTGTGAGGCAGTGAAGGAGGAGAGAAAGCACATGCAAGTAGCCGAGATTAGCGTCACGTTATAGTTACATGTGGGTGACGGAAAATGTGAGACTTTGAGAACCGATGATGATCACCGTTGATCTTGTCCTTTCTGGTAATTTCACATCGAACTGTTTCAGAGAACTACTGTGCAGATGCGTAGATCTGAGAATTGTGATTGAGTACGATTGCGAGCACAGTTATTGGTGGGTGGGATCAGCATGAGGAAGTTGATAATTTATTTTACTTTATTTTTCTTATTCATATATCTTATTTATTGTTTTTTTTTATTTTATTTTACCAGAAAGTTATGATTGATTTATAATTTATCGGTTCTTTCAATGTGCTGTATCATAGTTAAGGTAGATTGAACCACTTGGGATTAAAATCACTAGTAATGTAAACCATCATTAGTTCCGAAAAGAAAAGGAAGCACTCTAGGGGCCCATATTTAGGTTCGGTGTTAGTAAATAAATTACGGTACGCAGCGATTTTTTTAGTAGGATGTCTAGAACTCAGTATCTATAAATAGTATATTTAAAAGGTAAAACTCTCACACTGCAGCTATTGAGATTTAAATTATAATTTTAAATTTTAAATCTGTCATCTGAATACTAAATATGTCATCTGAATACTAAATATATTACACTAATACGGTCATGAAATAATTCTAAAAAGAAAAAAAGGACTTCAGGGACCTATATTTAGGTTCGATAATGTGTTGAAAAATAAATTACAGTACGCAGCGACTTTTTTGGTATAAGGAGCCCACTCAAAAAGTTAAACTCTCATATTGCAGCTATTAAGATTTGAATTATAATCTTTAATTTGAAATCTGTCATTTGAATATTAATTACGCTACACCCGTATGATAACAAAAACCATCATTAGAGTACAGCTAAATTAAGTGATGTGGAGTACTACAACATAGTTAAAGCAATTATTTAAACTTAATTTAAATAAAAAAATTAAATTGAATCGAATGAAAAAATTTTACTATGCTTTATTATTTAATTTTAAACAAGAAAAATATTTGAATTCTATAAAAATATTAGAATTTAAAAATATAAATCAAATTTTGATAAAATTTAAATGAATAAATTGATTATTTCAATTATTTTTTTAAATAAAATTAAACTGATTAAATTAAAAAATCGAAACAATTAAATTGATTTGAGTTTTTTTTTTGTTTGAATTTAATATTACACAACAATAATTATAACTAAATTTTAAATATTGCAATAAAAATATTATAATTATAGTCAAATAGTTAAATTGAATTTTAAATTTTAACATAAATTAATAGAAAGCCTCTAAATTTTAGCAAAATTTATAACTTTATATATATATATATATATATATATATATATATATATATATATATATATATATATATATATATATATATATATATATATATGTTTATATTTATATATGTATGTATGTATTTTTATATATAT
>CAOGCB011086557.1:0-18529 GCA_948266635.1 Cnidoscolus chayamansa | reverse complement strand
CTACCTTGGACAATGATAGGAATCAGGGAACCATCTTGAGAATAGAGTGTGTTTCAGCTTTATCATAGAAGCAAAAATACCGAAGCATGGGATATGCATCACTCCGACAGAGAAGTACCTTCAAATTCCATTTCAGATCAGACAAAGAAATGGGTTAATAAGGACTAAATAAATGATTAATGGAAATGGTGATGCGGTCTCTAACTTAGCAAGGAGATGATGAATTATTAAGAGTTTGTACCATAACGGGGCAAATGGAGATGACAAGTCAAGGAATGGATATGGCCACCTGTTTATCAAATAACCGTTAGTGTTACAGAAGCATGAGCAAGCCCCCTCCCATCCCTTTTCTTTTCAAGTATTAAAATGAGAAGAGAAGAGATTTTACCAAAGTCTGAAACATGCATGGACAATCCACTGGAATAAAACGTATGTTATTGTCCATATGAAGAAGTATGCAATCCGAAACCAAGGAAACCGCTGGAAAAATATGTGACATTAGAAAGAATTTCCTGAAAATATTTGCGAAGCAAGGAGCCTTGTGCAAAAGCATCGTACCATGCAATTTAAGGCAGTATCACAGAGTAAGAAAATGGCATTCATGGAATGCATACTTATAACCAACTGTCATGACAAGGAACAAACACATTGTTTAGGAAACAAAGAAAAAAAGCAAAAATTTACAAGCTATAGAGGCATGTATGACTTGGTTTAATTTCTAAAATGATGCATATACTCACAGCAGTTAGATGGTAATCCTTGATTGCGAGGAATGGAACAATTACAAACCAAAATACACAATCTGTGAGCATAACAGCCCCTGCATTCATCTGTTCCATCCAGGAAAGTGTCAATAACCTATAGCTGTCTTAAAAGAATGACCAATAGACTAACTGATTTACCTGGAAAACTATTTGAAAGACAAGAACCCATTTCCCTGCAGGTTTTCGCTTGTCAACCTGTTCATTCGAGTTTGAGCTTCTCTTTTCTATGGAAGTATTAGATCTTTCTCCAGGTGCAGGAGTAGCGCAGTTTCCTTGCTCTGAATCTACCTCTACATTGTCAACCTTATCTCCACAAACTCCTTTGTGATTTAGGTAACATCCGCGCATAGACAGAAATGATCCAAGCTACAAAAATGATTAAGCATATAATTGACAAAAGGAACATTAAGTTCACCAAAACATTTTGTTCTCAAAAGCATTTTGAGAAGACTGCTTTAAGGCATAGCACTTACCCCAAAGTAAATGGTGACTAAAGTAAATGTCCACCTGTCCAGGACCAACAGACATTTGTTATCGATCCATAGTTCAAATGATCAACTACAAGCGACAGAAACTTGTCGGAAAACTGAAGTTCGCATCATTTCCCCCCTCTAACTTCATCATTGAATAAAATTTAAGCTAGGCATGAGCCAAGATCAAGAAAAATGATAACTTACTGAGTATAGTAGTAAAATATGCTGCCTCCATCCACTAAAGCAACAACACTCAGCAGCACCAAAAGCACTAAGAAAGCAAAAACTCTGAAAGCTAGCAACCAGGCAGGGTGGATTCCCTTTAGGCATGGTCTCCAAGTTTCATCATCAAGCAAATTTGCTTCTGTTTCTTGCTTGTTCTCTCCATTATTTTTTTCGGCTTTGTGAAAGTTTTCATATTTCCATATAAGAATTGCTGAAATAGTTACTGAGACGAAGACCCAAATGGTGCAAAGGAAGAACCTCCAGTTTAGCCAGTAGCTGGCAATGGTTGTATTAGCAGTCATGGCTGGATGCCAAGTGTTCTCGGAGGATCCTGTTATAAAACTCATTTAGTCTTCACTTCTACTCTCTGATTGTGTCCTATATTTGATGCTTTGGTATGGTAGAAAGAATTATTTTCTTCTCTCACAGGGAAGGAAAAAATGAAGATAGATTACACACAAAAGAATGGCTAAAATAAAGCAAGTAATGGAATTCTAATGATTAATCCGGAGAAAATAGATACACATGTATGTATACATATTGGCAATGATTTTCCTGATGGGAAATTGTGGATAAACAAGGAAAAGCTGTGAATAAATCAGGAAAAGCAATTAAAGAACTTAGAGGAACTTGAAGATCCAACAGAGCTTAAGCATGCCATTAGACCATGTTTAGAAGAAGTTAAGGGGAAGTTCTGATTTGTCGTAGCGCATGCTCATATAGAACATCAACGTCATACCAAACATAAAAGATTTGGGTGAATGGAAATGAAAAAATATTAAAATCCAAGGTTGATTATATTTTGACCTTGGTTAATGGCCAAAAAGAATCAGAGATTCCAAACTTTAGGTGCGTTCTTACAGAAAAAGATTAAAACTCAAAACTACAATATTAAAAACATAGACCAATAGAAGTAGCTAAATTCTTTAGAAAGGCAAGGAAAGGAAAGGTGGATACTTACAAGGGAAAGCAAAAATAATGTGGTGGTGTGCAAGAGCCTAGAAATGGATGCTTTGCGTGTATGAGGGAAAAGAATGAAAACAGAGTATATGTGTATATATATGTCAAGATACCGAGAGGGGGGTGGGGAAGTAGTGGGGAAGTAGCGTCTGCTTTGAGCACAAGCTTCTTTCTTTTTCGCTTACAAGTAGATAAAACCTTGAAAATAGACCAGAGACTCTCTCACTTCAATCCCAATCTCCCTATATGCATGCAAATATAAAATTCTATGATCACATGCAAGCTTTTCTCGCTCTTTTTTTGGATTACCAGCATTTTCGACTTTTATCATTTACCTTCTTACCTTTAGGAATTCAAGAACGGTGGTTTTGGTGTGTTTTGTGTTGTGTTGTGCTAACTGCTAACTGCTAAATAGGGAAATAAAGCAAAGAGGATAAGAAATGATTCCCTGAGCTGTACCTCCATATTCGGAGAAATGATTCCCATATTATGACTTCTTTGACTTGTAGCCTTTTCCCCACCAACACCATGCTTGCTTGCTTTCAGCCTTCAGCTTTGAGGTGTTACGAGGGGGCCCGGTTAGGAATGTTTCTAGAGCATATCAGCCAACTCTGATCCGAAAATTTTTATATATATATATAAATAAATAAATAAATAAATTAATATTATTTAAATTTATTTTTAATAAACTCACCATCTATTTTATTATTGTTTAATAGTAAAATACAATTAATTTATTACATAGTAATGTGACAGAACAAATTTATCATATGATTTCTCAGGTAAATATAATAGAGCAGGAAGCATAGTTCATGGAAGTTGGGCAGGTTTTGAAATGATTCACACAGCAGCGCCGCCGACACGTAACACCTCTCAGCTTCTTCACCCACCGACTAGTTTGTAAATGAATAATAAAAGTATAATAATAATAATGGCGACAGCCGCGTGAACTTTGACGACAGTCGTGTGAAGATAGCGGACGACACAACACACAAACGTGATCACCAAGCAAGAATTTCTTTGCAAGCGGATGCAATTAAATTGACGATTTTGTAATAAAAAAAAATGGTTCAACAGAATAGAAAGGGTACTGTTTTTTATACTTTTGAATGAAGGAATCGCATCGGACCCACTTTAAGATAATTAAAACGTCAGACTCATTTTGATTTCAAGGCTTTAAAGTTTATCAAAATTTAGTATTAAATTAGGGTTTCATTAATAAACATATATAGTTTGATAGACCCAATTAAGCACATTCTATGCCATTAAGTAGCGTCATTTACTTGTTTTTCTTCTTCTTTTTTTCCCCCTATTTGGGAGAGTTTGATCACTGCAATTTTATAATATAAATTGAATAAAAAGGTGAATTTCCTAAATGTATAGAATAATAGCAAACAGTAAAAACAATATATTATATATTTACAATTAAAATACGACTTTTTCAAAAATACAATTGCATAGGATTATTTCAGGAACTAAGTTATGATGAAATTACTAACAATTGAATCAAAATAAATTTGCACTAAAATTTTAATTTGGTCCAATTCCTTAATGCGAAATCAAAATCAAAACTAGAGCTGCAAAACTTGTATATGCTTCCTCCCTCTTTTTCTATTACCAATGGGTGAAATTGGAATTCATCTACATTAGTACCAAGTATCACTGACTACCTCAAACATGCGTGCCAACTATATGAAAAAAAGCATCAGAAGCAACTATTAGCATGAACTCTAAACGCCATTAATATTGCACCTAGTGAAGACAGGCAAACAGAGAGAGAGAGAGGGTACCTTTCATGTTTAATGAGGGAGAACAAAGTCTGGTGTTGACGAGATTAAGCAGCAAGGTACATTTATTAATTAGAGTTGGCAAAATGCGTGCTTTGCAGTGCTGGTTTAGTTCCACGAATTCAGCTGTTAAATGCGTACAAGCAACACAGATATCATCTTTGTTGGCATTGGCAAAGAACCATCTCTATTTTTTTTCTTTTTTTTTTATTTTTTATTTATTGATCTCTCTCTCTCTCTGCATGAAAATTGTGCTGTGGGATTCAGATGAATTACATTGCTTTAGCTTAGCCCAAAATCATCCGTATGCTTTAGGTTTGGAACAAGAATTAAATGGCCCTTTGGCCCGATATCATTCGGTCTGCTTTTGAGTCAAAATCTGCGATTCTGGTTCAGAAAACCCAAGAATCTAGATTTGACAGTAGGGTTCACTTTTTGGATTTTAATAATAAAAATTATATACGGAATTTAATTAAATTTTAAAATCTGTAATTCGAAAATTTTAACAAAGCACGATCACCGTCTGAGTTTTTCCTTTGAGGTTCAAGTCCTATCTCATCATCTGCTACGTCAGATTCAGCTGATTTAAATTTAGACCCATCATTGTTAAAAAAATTATGCCCAACCAATTAGTTAATTAACTCATATTTCTTATAAATCGTAGAGCACTTGACATTCCCCTCCCTTGACAAATTCTTTTAGACATAGGACACTTGACAATCACCTGTATGATTTGGTTGGTTTCAGGTTATCCTCATCCCCAGGATTCTGCTTGGCCATTTATGCTCTTAGTTTAATTAGTCTGGACAGTTTTTCAGGCCTTGGTTTTACTAGCTTTGGGCCTTATTTGTGTCTTAGCCAGGATGAGTTTTAGATCTGCCCCTCGATTGTGTCCTAGCCCTTTCCCACAATGAATTACCTCCGACACCCAAAATAAGATACGCCCCCAAAGCCGGAGAACGCGTCTTATTATTGAATAAAGTACAGTGTGAACTGCTACTTACAGATAAAAGAAACTTACATTTGCAATTCATGAGACGACCTCATAAACAAACTTGTAATTGTTATAAGCCTATACATGGGGAGAATGTAATACAAATCCCGAAACAAATCTTAATCGGCATACATTTGATCATTTCTAATAAAGGATTTCTTCCGTGAGATCAGAATCACTACGTAGAAATACAATTATGGGATTTGTAACCTTCTACACAATTTATTAGAATATTAGCTTATATGCCCTAAAAAAAGGAGATGGCATGTACATTTCGATTTTTTTTTTCCTTTTAAAGGAAAGCTGCAAGCTATTTTACAGTTATTTAAGCACTCAATTTCATAAATGGCACATTGCATGGAACAGATGCAGTTCCTATGCCTGTGCAAAATGGTAGCTCAGGTTTCAGAAAGGTTCACTTTCATCTCCCAGCATTGACAGAGAAAATGGTGCAATCGCCACGTTGAAATTTGGTGAGCCTACTCTATCTATATGCTTCATCTCAAAGTCACCCTCCTGAAAGTGTTAAAAGTAAAGTTAAATTTCACAAAACCAATATAAATTTTACAAAATTCTATTCTCAAAATTTGGAGCTTGATGTCACTTTAATAAAAGGATAAATGATGAACAATGAAATTAAAGCAAAAATATGCTAATAAATTTTCAACAAAAGAAGTCTTCCCTTCAAGCTACAATTCGTTTAACTAGCTTGCATTTTAATCCGTCAAATGTTTACAAAATGTGCAATAAGAAGCCATTTTGCAGACAGTAGTAACAATGCAAAAATTTACTAAACATGTACGTCACAATATTATGGAAAAAAAAAGAATCTAAAATAAAAAATATGTTAGAAATCCAAGTGTCCCCCAACTTTTCAAAAGCAATTAAACTGATTTATGGCGTAAAGAAAATTTCATATCATGCCACGCTCGATTGTCTCTCCTTCCCCACTCCTCTTCTAATTTACAAAGGAAGATATCAAAGAGGGGGGAAGGAAGGAACCAAAGAAGCAACCAAAAAAAAAGAGGCAGCTCTTCATGGGAGCCAAGAGAGTGTAACTCACCATTCTTCCATTTGGTGTAGATAATGGGCAAGCAGATGAGTATTCGAACCCCGTCCTAGGAAGGATAACGGGTTGTTCACCTATAACTCCAGTCCCCCTGATGTATGGCAACCGATACACATAGTCAATTTTGGAATCCGGAAAATAAATTTTTAAGCCCAAGTCCATGGAACAATGAAAAGAGTAGAAAATAAAGTATCTTGATGATCAGCAAAATGTTTTCAGTTCTTCCAGAATTGCAAATGATAAGCAAAGTAGATAACTGACCAAACATTTTCAGTTTTTCCATTGGCATCTGTGATAATCCAATGTCTCCTGAGAAGCTGAACAGGACGGTCTGAGTTATTGGTGATTCTTATTCTGTATGCAAAGAAAAACTGGCCCTTTGAAGGTTGACTCCGGCCCTCAATGTACACACTCCTAACCTGAACTCTGATACCCTGAAATGCATGAGATATTATACAAGTTATGAATAACTTAATATCAATGTAAATTCCTATTACTCAATTTTTTTTCTACCCTCATAACCAACATTCCGCAGTCTCCTGCTGATTCTGTCCAGGCTTTGCCCAAAAGTATCAGTGGTTATTCTGCAGCAAGACCAGACTGGCCCACCACAAGAGTATCAGTGATCTGTTCTGTGCCAACCATTTATTTCATTGATTGGAAGAATGCTTCCCAGAGATTCAGTAATTTTGAAAACAATATTTGGGGTAGGGGTCATGTTTCAGAAAAATGGTTGTTTAAGAATGCCAGAATGTCTAAATTAATTATTCAAATCATAGTTCCAAACAGATCAGATTAACGATATTCATCACATTCTAATACCACAGAATGTTAACGGATTCTGGGTAGGAAGAATGAGATTAATAACATGTACCACATGGAATTAACTAATAAGCGGAATATCATTCCTTAAACAGCATAATTTACTGCTATATTATTCAAAACGTGACGTACCAAGGTTGTTGCATCGCTGGAACATTTCAGGAGGGAATGCGGTGAAATTTCCTTCAGTGCATCTCGATGCCTAGCAGCATCCTGGCCAAGAATTACCAAATGGATAACAGATTATCAGGAAGAAGTTAATTAAGAAATTCTATAGTCACATTCTACAAACGAGATTGTTGAATAATCACAATATCAAAAAGTTGAAGCTACATATGGATGATGATTCATTGCATGAGACACAACCTCATTAAAAAAAAAAAAAAAAAAAAAAAGCAGAAGTAAGCAGGCACCTCATACATTACTGTAAATGTAATTGAAAGAGAATTGCAATGGAATGACTAGCCTTCATATTCTCCCATACCCACCGTTTCAGTTCATATTAGTTTCTTTCAACCCAAATGGATTATAATTGGTTCAGAACTAAAATGATAGTTTCCAGTAACAGGAAGCCAGCATTGTATATGAAATCGGTACCTCAAACCGCTCCTCGCTGATGGCTTCCTTGAGCAACCTGCGAAGTCTCAGAATTGGCTCCTCTTCCTCAAAGGATTTCAATGAATCACGAATTCTGGCAGCTTCTTCGTAGTCCTTGAATCGTAATAACACAACCAACTCATAAAAACAACAGAAAATGAGAGAAGGACAAAAAGGGGGGAAAAAAAAAAAAGGCTAACCTCAGATTGAGCTGCAACTTCCATTTGCTGTTTCAACATAGCATAAGTTTGAGTCCGAGATAAAAACGAACTCGCACTATAATCCGAACCCGTGCCCGACCAAGAACTCGAGCTGGAGCTCGAACGCGCTCCTCCTCCTCCTCCTCCTCCTCCTCCTCCTCCTCCACCACCATCTCCATTCCTCTCAACGGAACATGCTACAATCCTACAATTCCCAGCGGAATCCCCAAAATTTAGCCAGTTTCTTCTCTCGAAACTGGAGCTCCGGAAGGGCAAGAAACTCCTGGCTCCGGCGGAAAAATGCGTAAACGCTTTAATACTGGCCAGGGAATGCATTTTCCGTCCGGGTAGCGAAGAAAGATTTCGACAAAGGAATCGGGAATGTGAATTTGAGGCGACGCGAGACTCGGAAAGAAAAATAATATTAGTAGCATCTGTGATTGCGAGGGAATTTAGGCGTTCCTAAGTGGAACTATATTTACGGGGTGCGAAGTGACGGAATTATCCCTGATGAAGAGGGTGAAGATTGCTAGAGAGGAAGGGTAAAATAGAAATATTGTTAAAAGAGAGAGATATTTATGGTCGCTGGGCTGGATATGGATGGAGGAGAAAATATGAGACGGATAAAACTGGTGGAAGACGAGAATCTAGCACGTATGGGAGAGAAGATTACACGTGTCACCTTTGCACCAGCTTAGAAAATGTAAAACGGTAATTTCATATATAATGCTTAATTTGAGTGAAAAATCAATACTAATATATTAATAAAATAAAATAATGAAAAGGATTAAAGAATTGTTTTCAGGTTGAACAAGTTACGGGTAAGAAAACGAAAAGCAGGCTGACGAGTTGGATGAGAGTGATGAATATCACAACACCAATACCAACGCCACCACCAACAATCCCAACGACATTATCAACAACATTAACAATTCCCCTTACCTATGGAATCCTCCATTTTCTTCTTCTTTATCTTCCCTTATCGCACCTCTCCACCACCTTCTTCATCATCCTTCCCAATTCTTTCACTTCCACCAAAGCAAAATTTCTTTCTTTTTCGCTCCCCAGATCGTTCTTTCCCCACATCAATCCGATTTCAGGTAATTTAATTTATGGGTTGCTGTGTTTTCGCCTAAGTTTTTATATCAGTTTGTTTTCCTTGTAGCCTTTGATGAATTCTTGCGGTTTTACTGAAGGGCTCGAAAAGAGTTCTAATTGTTTCTGGCATTTTCTTGGTGCTTGTGGTTCTTTTAATGGGGAATCTGTTTAGCTTACTGATATTACAATGATGCTTATTTTGATCTATATATTCTCTAAGAAAGAATCTAATTGGATTCTTAATGGGCGTTCTTTGTAATCCGTATTTTACTAAGGTATCTGAGATTACTTCAAACTGGGAAAACAAATTTGACTTTGATTCACCAGTGGATTCTAAGTTCATCTTTTTTTTTTTCTTTTGTTCATCTAGGAACATGTTTGGAGGTAATAACGCCATTTCTCTGCTTCCGATTTCCTATGGAGAAAACCGTTTCCAAGGTGAAGTTAATCCGTTGCCTCAGCTGCAGCTGTTTGGAGGTAATGAGTTTTTCTCAAAACCAATCTGTTTCTGCGCTTAATAGCTGTAGCTCGAAGATGTTTAAGATTATTGCTTGGGTGATCTAGAATGGTTATGTGCTGTCATTAAACTGTGCTGTTTTGCACTTCTTATGTGTGTGTGTTCTGACATGTTGAAGGTTATTTTTTGTTTAATGGACCAAGGCTTTCATTTGATGTATGACCTAAGATAAGAGTTAGGTTGGAATATGATTTTAAGTCCATTTGCTTGCATTACAAAGCAACCATTTCGAGATATTGTCATAGACGGAAAGGCAGAACTTTAGATGGAGTTCTTTGGTGAATTGCTTGCCCCCCCCCCCCCCCCCCCCCCCCTGTTTTATCGTCCATGTCGTTTTTTTTCTAGCAGCAATTACTATGGTTTTAACTTGTTGCATTTGCAATTCTTGTTCATGCTCAGTTTGCTCATTCCTTGTCTCATTTCCTCTAGTTTTTAATATCTTCTAATTGGCCTAATCTTCTTCTTATATTGCAATATGCCACAGATCAAGTTGGAAGCATTGGAGGTCTCATAAATCATATTGGAAATGAGAACACGGCTATCATTGAGAGGCCTGCTAAACGTAGCAGGGAGGTAGAATCCTCTCATGTGCAACAAAAACAAAAAATATCTAATAATAATAATTTCCATCATTATGAAGCCGGTCAACTTGGAAAGATTTTGGATCCTAATCTCCTGTCAATTGGACTCAAAGTTTCTTATGATGAAGAAGAATGTAACTCTTCTGTCAAATATGCAAGTGATCAGAAGACAGCTGTCCTCCCCATTATGTTGTCTCTAGGTGACAGTCTTAAGGCTGAGATTGATCGACAGAAAGCAGAATTTGATCAACACATAAGAATTCAGGTAGGTAATACTTAATTAATAAATTTCAAATTTAGTGTTATTGTCACCTGACATCTTCCTGATAAGGTAATGCACACATATTGCCATGTGCTGGTAATAAATCACGTATTTGGGTTCTTAAACTTCCACCTTTTTATTTATTGTTTACATTGTTACCTTGCCTGTGATTCTTATGTAATATATGCAGCTAAGTCCTTGTGAAAAAAAAAATTCATTCTGTTTATTATTTTTTCTTTTGTCTTTAACAAAATCATTTCAATAATTCCATTTGCAATCTTCTACTGAATGAAGATCTTAATAGATAAAGTTCTTCCAACGGTTTCCAATTGTGTTGTCATCTTAAGAGGAAATTATTCTTTTCAAACTTCGAAATAGCAGACCATTTTAACAACTGAAGTTGCAAGAGAAAGGAATTTTGTTATGACGTTGCAAGATGAGATACAAAATGTTTTCACAGTACAAGTTTATGAGACTGTATGCTTTAGTAGTTGCTTCATGTTTATTTTGAAGTTTCTGGTGGCTTTCACATTATAGTCACTGGTTACCTGGATTCTTTCTAACAGGAAGAGAATATGATAAAGGAAATGCGGGAACTGGGACATAGACATACACTTTCTTTGTTAAGTGCTATAGAAACAGGAATAGTCAGGAAACTACGTGAAAAGGAACTTGAAATACAGAACATGAATTGCAAGAATGATGAACTAGCAGAAAGAATAAAGCAAATTAGCACAGAAGTTCATTCCTGGCAATGCAGAGCAAAGTATAGTGAGTCTGTAGTTAATGCTTTGAAAAACAATCTGAAGCATATAATGGCCCAGAATATTAGTCATTGCAAGGAAGGCTGTGGGGATAGTGAGGTAGATAATGCAGCCTCAAACGCTAATCAGAACCGTATGAGCATCATGGGAGCAAACTCAATCTCCTTGGAGAGGCAGATGACTTGTAGAGCTTGCAAATCAAAGGAAGCCTCTATCTTATTATTGCCATGTAGACATTTGTGCCTGTGTAAAGATTGTGCAGGGTGTGTAGATACTTGCCCAATTTGCCACGTAATGAAAACTGCAGGTGTTGAAGTATTTATGTCATAAAACTATTATGATGTTCATGGCATATAGGGAAATGCATTTGATTAAATTATGGTGTTACAGTGGTTCTGAGTTTTGCGTTTGAATATATTACCATGGAGGTGCCATGCCTTTATACTAGAAACGCTTTGTCGGAACTTGATGTATTCATCTTATTCCATTAATCTGTTCTAATTAGTTGTAACAACTTGTCATGTTCCTGTTGATATTTGTGTAATAAAAATATTTACAAGTCTGCTTTCATGCACTGTTTTATCGTTCTTAGCATTCTTTCTTATATTCAAATATACTCTCAAAATTTCTCGAGGCTAGTCTGGCAAAATCTTCATACAGTTTTTTTTTTTAAGTAAAAATTTTCAATTCTGACAAAAAATATATAAAATAAATTTAATAGACATAATTTATTTTTATAGAACACTTTCAAGATGTTATCATTGTCTTACATAAAAACATTTTTTAAATGAACTAAAAATGTGTTTTTTTTTTCATATTAATCTAGTAAATAAAATAAATCTATTGAAAAAAATGGTATTAAACTTTAAAAGTTATTGTAATATATATATATATATATATATATATATATATGTATATAATTTTTTAATATTAATAAACTAATATATAAATTCTGGGCAATATAATTGATTATTAAGTAAGATAGTAGTACATGCAATATATTATATTTAGCTATAGACTTTTAGCAAGTCATTTTAAGTAAAATAATTTAATTTTTTAATTAAAAAATAAATTTCATAGATAATTTGTAAATATTTAGAAGATTAAACATTTGAAAAACATTTGGTTAAAATATGTTAATAGTAATTCAATAAAAATGAGAATGATACCATAAAAAAAAAAGGGATCTGATGATGTGAAGAAAAAAAGAAAAAGGAAAACAATTGCCGCTGGTTGTTTAAATGGCTAACATGATAAGCCAATTTTCTTGATACTAATATCACCAAATTTATCGTGGCTAATCTAAGATAATAAGGACGAGTATTAATTATCGATATTGAATTCAGCAAAATTTATAAATTTTAATAATCATTCTAAAAAAATTACAAAAATCAATGTATTTCTTTATCGAATCTTCACTTACTGTTATTTTTTTATTCTTAAGGCTGAGCTGTAACTTACAGCAATTTTAACAAATTTGTTTATATAAAGAGAATTTGTTTATATACAGAGTGGGGGTTGGTAGAAACTCTGAAATTACAATTTTGGGTCTCTCCTCACCAAGACTTAACGTTTTTTTTAGCTAACGTGGATTTCGCGATAAAATCAATATCTCACCAACTTTTTTCTTCTTTTCTCTCGACAAAATAAACTAGTCCAAAGAATATCCTTCCTGTTCGTCATTCACTTTAAGTGCTCGGCGGCGGACCATTCAACACCTTCTCATTTCTCTGCCCGTCCCCCTTTACTGACAAGGAAAAAACCTGAAGGTCGCTCTGTTTTTCGGATCGCAAAAATGCAGAGCGTAGCCTTCACTCTCTCGTCTTCTCTCTCGCTTCCTCTTCTTAAGCCTCCTAGTCGAAGTTCTCTGCTTAACACTAGCTTTACTGCTAGATTTGATCCTATTTCAGCTTCTTCTAGAAGCCAGGATCTTGACACCTCCAGCGATATTGTTTTTCCCCGCCGATCCTGGTCCTTGGCTTCGTCTCCCTCGCAGCTTAGGCCCTGGAATCCTCTGCCTCCTCTCGTTTCTCAGCAGAAAGCGAACCTGTTTGAGGTTAAGGCGACGGCAGTGCCTGAGAGTGCTGGTGATGGAGAGAAATCAAGTAACTTGTTTAAGGTTTTGGAGCTTGGGTTGTTGTTTGGCCTTTGGTATATTTTCAACATATATTTCAATATCTACAACAAGCAGGTTCGTCTCGTTTTGTTCCTTTTTTTTTTTTTTTGCGGGATGTGGGGTAGGGGGAATATGTGGATATTCTGATGCTTCTAGATTCTACTTTGAATTTCATGTTGCTTCGAGTGAGGGTGGTAATATGAATGCCAATTGTGAATTTTTTTTTGTGTTTGAAATGTTAGATCACTTTGCAAATGGCAGATTTACGTTTCTATGGTGATTTTTGAATTATTTGCGAAAAGCACTTCGCCTGATAAGTCAGAAAGTGCTTCGCCTGTTAAAAGTTAGATTTGCGTATTATGATATTGTTTGTTTGAGTATAAAGTGTATGCAGAATAGCTTCCTTAAACATCATTTGCCAAGGGTGGAAACAATGCACCATTGTATTTCAGATCGTCAAATTTGGCTCGCTTGATGTGGGATGGTATTAGTGAATATTTGAGTTCTGTAGAATTTTTATCCAGTCTTCTCATTGAAAATGGATAGTCCCTGCTTTTCAGTAATCAAATTGGACTGATACATTGACTTTGTAGGTCAATAGCTACTCTAGGAAATGGTCTTGCTCAATTTTTCGTTTTTGCAAAAACAATGGTCGACTGACTTGTTTTACTGTATAATTTATTAAATATTTTCAAATAAATATTCTTTTAACAGTTATAACTTTGCAACCATAAAATACTTATACATTTTAATTTAACCTTTCAATATGTTTTGTATTTAATCTAGAAAATGATGACATGATGATGATCAAAATGTCAAGTTTTTAAATTCTTTCTAATGGTAATATTAAAATAAAACAGAATGTGGGGCAAAATAGGCCCATTACTGAAGGTGCCATTGCCGAGATTTAAGTTAATTTTTATGCACGGAATTTGGTTTATTAATAAAACCAAAAAACCTGTTAAACTGGTTAACCAAGTTAGGTTCATTGGACTGAGCTGAGTTCATTCCTGCATTGATGTATTTAATACAATTCTTGATGAAGGTAATGGATCATAATTCCGAATGCTCCTTGTCACAGGTTTTGAAGGTCTTTCATTACCCAGTAACTGTTACTGTAGTTCAGTTTGCTGTGGGAACAGTGCTAGTCACTCTTATGTGGGCTTTCAATCTCTACAAAAGGCCAAAAATTAGTAGAGCTCAGGTATTGGATTTATCACAGAACTGTTGTGAAACTGCTGTGGCCAGTATTTTGGCCATTGATTAGAATAAATTTGAGGCTTATTGTGACAATTATTTTGACAGCTTGCTGCAATCGTTCCATTGGCAGTGGTTCACACACTAGGCAATCTTTTTACCAATATGAGTCTTGGGAAAGTGGCAGTTTCATTTACTCACACAATCAAAGCCATGGAGCCTTTCTTCTCAGTTGTGCTCTCTGCTATGTTTCTTGGTGAGGTAAGAGGCTTTTGTGCACCTTTGATTTTGGCTTTATTAACATTCATTTACATTTTTCTGTAACTTGTAATGGGGTTGAGTTGATCTGCAAATATGTCATAACCATTTTTTATTATTCTGTTGTGGAAATGGCGGCTTTCTGTTACAGATTCTGAACTAGTTGACCAAATAGGCACCATTCATTTGGGGAAAATAGTTGAAGAATTTGTAGCTTTAATGTTGTCAAAGTGCTAATTAAGCTGCTTTTAACTCTGTATCTTTTGGTTCTGGTTCTACAGTTGCCTACTATCTGGGTAGTTGGTTCCCTTTTACCAATTGTTGGTGGTGTAGCACTTGCATCAGCAACTGAGGCCTCTTTCAATTGGTAAGACTTATATATGAATGTGTGTAATTGTCATTATTGTGACCTGAAGTAGTTTTGTTGTATTATTTCTATTAGCAGGGTTTTACTTGATTTCATACAAGTACATTATTCCAAACTGTGGTGTGATTTTATTGTTATATTTTTGTGAAAGGGCTGGGTTTTGGAGTGCAATGGCTTCCAATTTGAGCAACCAATCTCGTAATGTCCTAAGCAAAAAGGTCATGGTTAATAAAGAGGTAATCCCTACTTTTCCAGATTCATTGATTTCCAGTCATTAGTTTATTCGACTTGTTTGATTTGTTTCTTTTTTGAACAAATCATTTTCTGAAGTCAGTTGCATGTGCCCATTTTGTTATGTACTAATTTGGATTTTGATTTTTGTTCTGATTGGTGAATGATTTACCGTTTGTCCATTAACAGGAATCCTTGGACAACATTACTCTCTTCTCAATAATCACAGTTATGTCCTTTATCTTGTTAGCCCCTGTATCTCTCTTCATGGAAGGTGTCAAGTTTACTCCTGCCTACCTTCAATCTGCTGTGAGTTTTATCTACAGAGCTGAAAGTTAACAAAATTGTTGGTCTTCCCACCCCCAACTCCCCCCTCTCAAAAAATTACTTAATTTAAGGTGCTGTCTGATTTGTATATTTACTATTTGTGTGACAGGGGTTGAACCTTAAAGAGGTGTATATTAGGTCTCTTCTTGCCGCACTATGCTTCCACGCCTATCAGCAGGTATTGCCTCTTGTATATGGCTTCTATTTCTTTCCCTTGTGTTTCTTAGGAATGGTTTTCTTTTCACTTCTCTTTTTCTTAAATATGTTGTTTCCCCTCTTTGTACTTGTTTTTCAAACATTTGAAGTAATTATTTTTAGAAGTTTAAATATTTCTGGTGTTTGTTGTCGGATAAAAGTTCAATTTTGCAAAACTGAATTGGTCTCTTTAACTTGGTGGAGGTCAATTGGAGGCGCTAGTTAGTTTCTGGAACAATGTATCTGTAAATGAATGTGTAACATAGCTTTGAAATTATGAAAAATGACGATCCTAATGGATGGGGCAGTCATACCAAGTACAGGATGCAATTGTGAAAGCATTTTAAACCTAAACCATTGTTGTTCCAAACCAAAACACATGGGCTGCTACGAATTATGCTTGATGTTGTGAGTTATATTTTGCAGGTTTCCTACATGATATTGCAGAGGGTATCCCCAGTTACCCACTCTGTGGGCAACTGTGTGAAGCGTGTGGTGGTCATTGTGAGCTCTGTCATCTTCTTCCAGACGCCTGTGTCACCAATAAACTCTATCGGTAATCTTACTGCTACATGTGCACTCTACTGTTATTACTCCTTCATCTTCCTCGTTCTTGAAATTTATTCTTGGGAATCTGATACAGGCACTGGAATTGCACTTGCGGGTGTTTTCTTGTATTCAAGAGTAAAGCGCATTAAGCCAAAGCCAAAGACAGCTTGAAGTTATAAGTTAAGTGGAGAAATTGTGTTTAAAATTGGGTTGTTAGGTGATAGCAAGGAGCTCGTCTGTAGATCGCCAGAAATTTTATCACTTTTTTTTTTTTGGTTTCACGCTGTGGATTGTTTATTTGGATCAGTCAGCCTCAGAAATTTATGGGGTGGAAATACGCTGCTCAGGATTTTTCCTTTTCTCTTTCTATCCTTTTCGGTTATTGTGCAATATATTCAAACCAGTGTCATCAAACGCAAATCAAACTGCCTGGTTGAATCGGTTAACCCGATAATTGGACTTTGATCGGATCCGGTTTGATAATAAACTGTTAATTTCAAAAGCCTCTGTGAATCGGATTGAACTCGCTGGAAAATGGCCCAACCGCTAAGCTGGATCTAAGTCAAGCCAGCTGGTCGAAACAAAGCCCAAATTGATTTGTTTGGATGAGCGAAGACTTGAAAACCTTGATTTCAAAGATGAGAATAATGCAGACGTGAATGGCGTGGGGTTGGGGAAAAGGCCAGGTGAGGGAGGCAATTGGAAAATTTATGGATTCCTACAATTGGTTCACTTTGCGTAAATGAATCTTAACAAAACCAAAGTTATCAATTTCCCCACTCAGATTTTCCCCGTGACACTGCATTCATTAAATTTTGTAAATGAATATGCCGTGTTGGTGAGCTATTCAAGGCTCGGTTTAATAAAAATTCGGTCGGATTCGATTCATTTTCTAAATGAGTCAAAATTAAGTTTAATTTTTAAATTCTTTTAGTAAATGAGTCAAGTTTGAGCTTATAGATATTTAGTTCGTTAATGTTCAAAAGCTCGTTTATTTATAAATTCATGAGCTACTTATTTGATATAGTTATTTAACTAAAATTATTTAGTGTTAAATTTATTATTTTTTAAATTAAAATTATTAGGATTTATATTTTTTAAATAAATTTATTATTTTTAAATTAAAAATTTTTAAGATTATAAAGTAAAATTTTTTGGAGTTATTTGATATTTGATTCGATAAAAGCCTATTTCGTTTATTAAATAAATTCAGCTTGACCTTGTTGATATTCCGCTCAAACTCGAAATAAGTCAGGATCAAGTTTGAATATTTTAACAAGCTAAACTTGAATTTTTAAAATTTCGATTCAATTCATTTATACACTTATTAAATTTATAGAAAAAAAAAAAAGAAAATCATTGCCCTATAGATATTGAATCAAATCAAGGTTGGTTTTGAATTATCCAAACCAGTGGATGTTTCCTCATAAAAATCAATCAGAATTGGATATTTAAGTAATTTCACTTGTTCTAAATATATTTTTTACAAAATAGTGATTTATAATAATAATATAAAATATTGATTAAGTAAAAAAATATATTATTTTTTTAATTATATACTATTATAAAAAATATATATTAATTATAAAAAAATTGAATAATTATTTTTAATCATATTTAATGGAAAAGTAAAATTATGATGATAACTGAAATTAATTAAAATAATAGTTATCTTGATTATGGGCAGTTTTAAAATTGAATAACTGTTTATTATAATATTTATAATTAGATTTCTTTCCATATGAAAGATTTTTAATCCTTATCTGACATAAAAGGAAATGTGGAAAATATATGGTAACTTCATCTGACATAAAAGGAAATGTGTATAATTTCTATTTAACTTCTTCTGACAAAAGGAAATGTCTATCATTTTATTTAACTTTATCTGCCATAAAAGGAATGTGTCAGAGTGACAGCTAATTATCCATGTGACACTATACATTTTTTTTTATATTTTAAAAAAATATTTAAAAATAATTAAAAATGTATTAAATTAAATTTAAATTAATTTAATATATTTTAAAAAGGTTTTTTTTTAATATTAATTTTAACAATAATCCTAAATAATGCTCATTTATCTATCCAACAAAGACAACTAAATGAGCCTAATAACAGTTAGGATATTTTATTATTTAGTTTGTTTATTATTATTATTATTAACATTTTGATTTTTTTT
>CAOGCB011086482.1:0-14049 GCA_948266635.1 Cnidoscolus chayamansa | reverse complement strand
AAAGCCTCAAGCTACAACATATAAACTTTTCCATTTTATCAAACTATTGTGTATTGATATTGGAAAATGGTTACAGGTTGGTTCTTCAAATTGGGGTTACATGAGCCGGAACTACGGGGCGGTATGGGACACGAGCAGAGTTCCGGCAGGGGCTGTGCAATTCCGATTTGTGGTAACGGCAGGGTATGATGGGAAGTGGATTTGGGCAAAGAATGTTCTTCCTGCAGATTGGAAGCCAGGGGTCGTATATGACTCAGGAATTCAAATTAGTGATATTGCACAAGAGGGTTGCTCTCCTTGTGATGATGGGACTTGGATATGAGGCTAATACATCAATGAACAATACACTAATAAGGCTTGATTTTTCACACGATACAAGCATATATATTTATATATAAAAACCTTCTTCAATTACATCTACGGTTCAAAAGTCTTGTATATATTTCTACATTGAATACTAGAGTATGATGTCGCATTCCTTTTCATAGTTTCTGTATGCTTCTTCTTTTTTCACACTTATATATTTTTCTGTTTATACAAAAAATAAATAAATAATTGGCTTCTAACTTTTTTATGATTAATATATTTTAAAAATTTTATAAAAATATAACTTTTACGTGTTTTCAAAGAAGCTCCAACAAAAGGCAGTTTATTATATTAAATAAAAACCATGAAATCCTGAAGAATATATGCAAATCTGTTGCACAAGAAAAAGTTAGAAGCATTTCATGTAGTTATTGAAATTTTAGGTGGAACTCATGGAGAGATCCAGCTAAGGATAAAGGATAAATTTTGGTAGCGAGATGCTCATAATGGAATATTATTACAGCAGAAAAATTATGTATACAGAGAGGAAATGGAGAAAGATATGAAAGAAAATTCCACAGAATTAGTATTCCAGCTTTTCAATAGCTTGGGGGCTGAGAGATTAGGAACAAGGTTCCTATCTCTACCAATTGTGGTTCGACTTGTCGGATGCCGCAAAGAGGAATAGAAAAACCGTGTTGAAATGGTACAGAAGAATCTTGCATTACTTGAAGATGGTTTTGCTAAACTTTGAACTGACAATGAATAGATCCATTCCAAACTAGCTCATGGAAAAGTAGTGGCAGAGGAAGTTGATATGACGAGACTTCCACTCCTGCTCAAACATCGTCTCGAGATGGGTTTGTTGCTCATGTTTCATCTCAAGCTCAATTAGAGTGAAGGTTTGAAACAAAACCTTGAACAGCTGGACAAATTACAGCAAAGGAAAAATTAGAGAAAAAGAAAAGATACTATGTTATTGATAATATATATAAAAAGAAACAAAGGCAAGATACATATATAAAGAAAAACTGTAAGAGAGGGAAAAGAAAGTCATAAATCACACACGGATTTGTGGCAACAAAAAGGAAGAAAGATAAAAATAATAAAGTAGGAAATTAAGTTGGTAATAAAGGAAAAAATCAATCAGCTCATCAATTAGCAAGATTTTCCTAAACTTCAGCTGCAAAATTGAATTCCAGAATTTTTTTCATCTGCAAATATTTTGGCAAACATATTGCTTTCTCTAATATTCCCCCTCAAACTCAACGGGAGGAGAGCTCGCGGAATCAAGCCAAGTTTGATCCGTAGATAAAGAAAGTGTGAAGTGGAGCTCGCTTTGGTGAAAATATCAGCAGTCAGATCACAGGAGGGTACATAGCGAACTTCCAATTGCTTATTGAGCACCTTATCACGGACGAAATGGACATCAACCTCAATGTGTTTCGTGCAGGAGTGAAAAACTGGATTAGATGCAAGAGCATTTGCACTCATATTGTCACACCAAGCTATTGAGACATGCAAAACAGGGCAATTGATTTCATTGAGTAAAGTTTCTAACCAAGTGATTTCACAAGACAGGAGAGCAAGGACCCGATATTCAGATTCAGCGGAAGAACGAGAGACAACGTTCTGTTTCTTGAAGCTCCAAGAGACTAAGGTGTGTCCAAGATACACACAATATCCAGCTGTAGATCGGTGATCGTCATTAGAGCACGTCCAGTCAGCATCCGAGTATTCGGTAATAGATAGATGGTCACTTGGTTGAATGTGAAGGCCAACATCCGGGTTCCCTTTTAAATAACGGAGAACACGTTTGAGAGACTTCATGTGTTGATCCGTAGGTTGTTGCATGAATTGACTAAGTTTATTGATAATGAGAGAGATGTCAGGTCTGGTATGAGTGAGATATTGGAGAGCACCAATGATCTGGCGATAAGGAGAGGCATTTGGGAGCACTTGACCTTCTGTGGAAGACAAATTGTGATTGAGAATAGCAGGGGTTGGGCAAGGCTTTACATGGAACATTTTGTGTTTCTTCAGTATTTCTTCAGCATAGAGGGATTGAGAGAGATGGAGACCAGCTTCATTGCGGGTCACCTCTATTCCAAGGAAGTGGTGAAGGGGTCCGAGATCCTTTAAGGCAAAACAAGAGTGTAGTTGAGTAACAAAGTTTTGAACTTCATCAGGCAGGTCTCCTGTGATGATTATGTCATCTACATAAATTAAGATAAAAACATTAGATCTTTCATTGATCAAGAAGAAAAGAGAGTTGTCAGCTTGAGAGTTTTTAAAAACCCAGCTGAGAATAGTATCTTCCAGCTTGTCAAACCAAGCCCTAGAGGCTTGCTTCAGCCCGTGGAGAGCCTTGGAGAGGCGACATACATGGTTAGGCTTATATGGGTCTTTGAAGCCTTCCAATTGCGTCATGTAGACAACTTCCTTCAGTTCACCATTGAGAAATGCATTATTCACATCAAGTTGTCGTATTTGCCAGCTTTTTGAAATAGCAAGAGTGAGGATTATTCTCACGGTGGAAGCTTTTACCACTGGATTAAAGGTCTAATCAAAATCAATGTCAGGGATCTGATGAAAACCTTTAGCAACCAACCTTGCTTTACATCGTTGGAAGGAGCTATCTGGATTTGTTTTGATTTTAAAGACCCAACGGTTGCTAACAATATTCATCTCGGAGGTGCAAGGTACTAAAGACCAGGTACTATTTTTGTTGAGAGCAGACGAGAATCTCCTCTTCCATTGCTGACTTCCACGGAGGACTCTGCATTCCTTCTGATGCAGAGACAGAGGTGTCAAGAGACAAGTTATCAGCCTTTGTAACAGAGCAAAGGTGAAAATCTTTAGAGAGGTCCTTGGGTTTGACAATGCCAGATTTTGCCGGAATCATCATTTGGTGTTTTTGTGGTTCAGCCAAAGAGGAATTTGGAGGAAGCAATTATCATGATTATTGTTATCAATTTCAGGGACATTGTGAGCAAGAAGATGAGAGATTGTATGACTTACTGAACCTGACTATAGAGAAATATTTCTGAAGGGAGAAGAATGAAACTCACCAGCAGGTTGAGGAGAGGACTCAGCCAGCAGGGAGGGAGAAACTGCAGAGTTGTTGATCATTCTACTGCCATGATTAGGACTAGTGTTGTTTGGTGAAAGTGGTGAAATGTTGAGCCAAAAGGGGAGGGTAGTTTCAGAGACATATGCGGGTTGAGTGGTGTTTAGAAAATTTGACATGAATGGAAATTCCTGCTCATTAAAAATGATATGTTTGGATATATAAATGCGACCTGTGGGGCTGAGGCATTTAAATCCTTTGTGTGAAGAACTATAGCCAATGAAGGCACACTTGGTTGAACGAAAAAGAAGTTTATGGTTCTGATATGGACGAAGATAAGGAAAACAAGTGCATCCGAAGGGTTTTAGAATCTTGTAATCTGGAGTTTTGTTGAAAAGCTTTTGAAGAGGGGAAAGATTGTTTAGAACCGGTGTAGGAAAAGTCTATTGATTAGGTAGACGACAGTTTCAAATGCGTCTGACCAATATCTAAGAGGGACTTTAGATTCGGCAAGAAGGGTTAAACCAGTCTCGGTTATATGGCTGTGCTTTCACTCAGCCCTCCCATTTTGAGCGAAGGTATGAGGGCAGGAAAACCTCAATTGGATTCCATGGTACTCTAAGAAGCTGGTTAAGGCAATATATCCGTGCCCCCCCCACATGTCAGTTTGTAGGCATTTGATTTTGGTGTCAAGTTGATTTTCAACAGGGGTCTTGAAGTTGATGAAGGTGTTTTTGACATCTGATTTGTGTTTCAAAGGAAAAATCCAGGTAAAACGACAATAGTCATCAATGAAGATGATGTAAAAACGATAGTAGGATGGCGAGATCAAGTGAGAAGGACCCCATACATCAGTGTGTATTAATTCAAGTGGAGATGTTGCATGAGAGTGAGATAATGAAAAGGGTAAAGCATGAGATTTTCCTAATTGGCATACATCACAAAAAAGACTTTCATTTGGTGAAAATGATTTATTACAGCTTTTAAGAATAATAGACATGGTTCTAGGGGAGGAATGATGACCAAGCCTCCTATGCCATGTTCTTAGTTTTTCCATCCTACGAGATACAATATCAATCTTTTGGTTATTTTGACCAAGGAAGGCTGAAGCATACTATGGCTTAGGTGTCTCGAGACAGTAGAGACCGTCTTTAAGCTTCCCCCTTAGGAGAATCTGCCCACTAGTTTTGTCCTTCAAAAAACAAGAATGAGAGTTAAATAAGATATCAACATCATTTGAAGCAGTAAGTTGAGACACACTTAAAAGATTTTTGATTAATTGCGGTACATGGAAAACATTATTTAGAATAATCTTTCCTCTTTTGGGTGTGTAAAATCCGGTCTTACCAAAATGTTTGATTTGGAGTTTTTCACCATTTCCAACTACAACACCTTCATGACCTTCATACTGATATTTGGGTTGCTGGATGCTAGAGTCATTGGTCAGATGGTTGCTGGCCCACTGTCAATGCACCAAATATGATCTTTATAATTCAATGTTTCCAGAGAAAATTCTGCAGTGTATGCAGAGTGTTGTTTTTGAGGTCTGCTAATGCTTTTAGGCAAGACTCCCATGTAGGTACTGTCAAAATGATAATAACAGTGGGCTGCTGTATGACCAATGCGTCCACATACTTGACAGATGGTTCAAGGCTTTCAACTGGGTCTTCCACCTCTCTAACTGTTATAGCGGCTCCCTCGATTGGGTGAAGCAAAACGTCCTCTGCCTCAGTTGTTCGGGGTGTGAGCATAGTTGGCGTAGTGGTTATGAAGGGCGAGATTGCCAACACCAACATTTAGTTGTTCCAGGCGTTTCTCATAAATGAGAAGCTTCGATTGAAGCTCAATCTAGCTCACAGTTTCCTTCTCAGTAATCAGACATACGAACGGGTTGTATTCGGTTGAGTCTAGTCCAGCCAAAACTTGAGAAAATAAATCATCAGGAGTGACTGGATGCCCAACCAAAGCCAAGTTGTCAGCTAAGAGATCCCTTTTGCATTTTTACAAACTCACGTTTGTGTAAGATGACATTTGCTCTTGTCTTAATGGCAAATAAATGACAAATTGTATCCCACAGATGCTTGGAAGTGGGACATCCCATAAGTTCAGAGGCAATATTAGTTTCGATTGTGCTATAGAGCCATCCAAGAATAATCTGATCTTGGGCGATCCAATCCTCATAATCTGGGTTGGTCGCCATATCTACTTCACGTCTTTCAGCAGCATCATTTTTCAGAAATTCTAGGTGGCAAGATTTGGTTCCTATGATGAATCCTTTAAGGCGGTTGCCACGGATGACGGGTAGGATCATGTTTTTGCAGAGGGAAAATTTTTCATGGTTAAATTTGATTATGTTAATGGTGCCGAATGCATTTGGCGACAAAGTCTACATTTTTTGGGGAAAGGTATTGTTTCCTTGGTTGAAAGAGGTGTTACTGCTTCCGGTGGCCATTGGAAAGTATGGCTCTGATACTAAGTGAAGGTTTGAAACAAAGATACTATGTTATTGATAATATATATAAGAAGAAACAAAGGCAAGATACATATATAAAGAAAAACTGTAGGAGAGGAAAAAGAAAGTCATAAACCACACACAGATTTGTGGCAACCAAGAAGGAAGAATGATAAAAATAATAAAGTAGGAAATTAAGTTGGTAATAAAGGAAAAAATCAATCAGCTCATCAATTAGCAAGATTTTCCTAAACTTTAACTACAAAATTGAATTCCAGAATTTTCTTCATCTACCGATATTTTGGCAAACATATTGCTTTTTCTAATAATTAGATGATATTAATCCCTTGGTGAAGCAATTGGAGCTTTCAAATTTTGATGGCGCATATCATATTAGCTTGCCAGCAAAAGCATTTAATTATTGTAAATTTGCATGTATGATTATAAATAAATCAAACTACTTATGAGTTATTCGAGACTTGTTTTAATAAAAATTTAATTTGATTTAATTTATTTTTTAAATTAATCAAGATTGAACTCAACTTTTAAGCTCATTTAGTAAACCGAGCCCATCTTGAGCTTATAGATATATTTATCTTTTTAAGATTCAAGAGTTCGTTTATTTATAAGTTTATAAACAATCTCATAAATGTAATATGTATTTGACTGGGGAAATTAATGGTGAAAAAATGACCTTATGTGAAATATTTGACATCGATGCATTTACATACACAAAATTATATTACTGTATAAATATTTTTTGTATCTGCTCATTAGGCTACTTCTAGTAGCTCATCGCATTTTCGATTTTCCAGTCTTCTTTACAGGTTAGTAGGAAGTTCAAGATGAAGACATAGTATACTTTGGATTTGTATGGTGATACTAGTGCACATGCCCTTAAGAAACAATTGTTAGTTGTGTTTATATCCTAGATCTGGTATGAATAAAAGTTAAATTTTGATGTAAATTCCCAAGGCATGTAATATGTATTTATATTTATATTTAACTAGGTTGCATGAAAATGCCTAAGGATATGTTGAGATTTAATTATCTCTTATGTATTTACATGCCTTATATGAATATAAATGTTTTTACGATGCACGAGATATAGAAAAATATGCAAGTTCAAGCTTATTAGAGTTTCCGTGACCTTTAGATAGTAAGGACCCTAGCATTAATAATAGTTAAATAATGTAAATTGTTACTTTTACTAATACTCATTTAGGCTTAACCAACATTTGAACAACAATTTCACTTAAGATTCGAAAATCAACTTCAAATCGGTCAAATTACAACAGCCGGCAAATATCTTCATTTTCTTGCATGCATGTGAGCCAAAACCCTACATTCTTTAAACATAAATATTTTAGTAGGATTATTAACCTTTTTTAAGATAAATCTTGTGGAACTTATAGATTCTCGCCGAATCTTCAAGTTCCAAAGTGGAGAAAGAAACAAGCTTGAATATGACTTCAATCTTGCATAAAACTACTTATATTAGTTGAATATGACTTCATTTGCATAAAATCAAATGAAGTCTACCCCTCACCTTAGGAGAGAAAGAGAATTTCGGTTTTCTCTTCTCCCAAGCGGCTGCCATCCTTTTATAGTAGTGTTGGCCAAGTTAGTTTTAGCGGCAAAACTTTAAGTTTGACAGCCAACTTGGACTTTGTTCTACTTCTTAGAAAATTTTCAATTTGGTCCTTCATTTTTTTCAAAATCATTTTTAATATGTTTAAACATTTTAAATTTTCATTTTTAACCCTTGGTCACTCTTTCAAAGAGTGAATTTATAAATACACTGAATTTATATTGAATCAAATATTGACTCTATACTATAATAAATCAAATAGTGAATTAATACATAATTGTAAATTGACACTAAATCTATTTTGAATCGAATATTGATACTGAAATAATATAGAATTGAATATTGACACTTATAAAAGTTGCTATCGATTATGAAGAATATCATATACACTAAAATAGTTCTCAAATTAATTATATTATCAAAGTATTATTAAAGAGATTTAAATATTGATGTTAAAAATTTTACTATAATTATTATTAAATACTGATGGTGAATAATATTAAAAATTATTATTACTAGTTATTTTATAATGTCTGACATGTACATAAGTGTCTTCAATCATTTATAGGAATATGTGTCACATATATAGAACTACAATGAAATATATTGTTGTATATGTCGATAATTTAATAATCAAAACTCAAACATCTTGAAAAATAAAGTTTTATTTTGGCTTGCATATCGAGCATTTAAAAGATAATTTTTTTTCAATCAATCAACTTGTACATAAAAATGTGTTAAAGTGATTTTATATAGACAAAGCACATCCATTAAGTACTATATCTTAGTGTTATAGGACATTAATGTATACTGTTAATAATACACATCATATATATTTGATGTCAATTTATTAGTAAGATTTAATTATTCTCCAATAAGAAGGCATTGAAATGGAGTTAAATATATATTTTATTATTTTTGAGAAACAATTGATATGAAATTGTTTTATTCAAATGAATCTGTATTATAATTAATTGGTTATGAAAATGCAAAATATTTATTTGATCCACATAAAGCTTGTTCTCAAATATGTTATTTGTTCACATGTGGAGGTACGACTATATCATAATGTTCTACAAAAAAAAAAAAACTTTAGTTGTTATATTTTCAAATCATGCAGAAATAATCGCAATACATGAGCCGAGTCGAAAATGTATTTGTCTGAGATTATTAACCCAACATATTTAAAATGTTTGGCTGGGATTATTGATCCACCATATTTAAGATACATGTGGTTTGACTATAAAGAAAAATGTTCTAACAATATTATATAAAGATAATAAGTGTGGATATCTTAGTTAAAAGGAAAATACATTAAAAGGGATAGAACAAAATATATTTCGCTAATTTTTTTACTCATGATCTTTAAAAAACGGTGATATAGATATTCAAAAAATTCGTTCAAGTAATAATTTAATAGATTTATTCACTAAACATTATCAAGTACAATTTTTAAGAAATTAGTATACAAAATTGACATTCGTCAATTCAAAAATATAAAGTGATGTTGGTATAATGAGGTGTAAAATATATGTTGTGCTATTTTTCATTTAATCAAAGTTTTATCCTACTATATTTTATTTGATAAAGTTTTTAACAGGGCAATTTAAATCTATTATACAATATTGTATCTCTTTTCATTCACTGAAATTTTCTTTTCTCGTGATTTTTCTTAATCAGTAAGCTTTAAATGAGATCCAATATTTATGGACTTTTAAAAAGAGTGTTGTGAATATTTTTAATATAGGTTTATAACCCCTTTGATGGTTTAATTAGGACATCTCCAACTCAAAACATTAATTTTTGCACTAAAATCATCTGTTTGTATTATTTACAGTAAAAAGTACTTCATAAACATCAAAATCATTACCAAATAAGAATATTTAAAAAAAGAATTCTCTTAACATCCTATTTTTAATTTATTATTATAAATTTAATATAAATATTTTAATTATTTTATTGAATAATTTAATAATTAATTAATTAAATAAAATTTAATAATTATTAATAATTAATATTTTAATAATTATTAATTTCATTTAAATAATAAATATAATTTTAACATATTAATTAATATCTTTATAAATTATATTAAATATTAAATAATAATTTTAACACTTAAATTAATAAATTTATATTAATAATTAATAAAAATTAATAAGACCCATATTTAATGTATAAATAGTGCATCTATTTAGATCAAAAAATTAATTTGTACTAATTTAATAGTTAAATTTGATATTAGGTTGAAGCAATGTTCTTGTACTTGTTTGTATCCGTGCATGATTAGAGATAAACTTTAATTATATGTGTATTATTTCTTTTGTATAAAATAAGTTTAATTTTTGTAATTAAAAGATTATAAAAAAAATGTGTCACGGCAGTATAATTGAATTGAAATTATTATTTTTTTATTTCTGTTATATTGTATAAATTTTTTGAATTATATTTTTAATAATAATTTTTATTATTTTAAAGTTTAAAACAGCATCTTTCAGTAAAAATAGAAAGAAAAAACGTGAAGTAATTTAAACATAAACCCTAAAATCACTTTCACGTTTCAACAGCTTGATTCAGCCGGCCGCCTCCTCGTACTTTTTTCCTTCCCCCCACACTGCAGCCCCTACCCCAGAACTCGTCACCGGCGACGACAGCTCATCCCCCAACAACGCAGCTTCCCTTACCAACCGAGCTCCTCATCCTGCGACGTCCAGGCCCACGAAAGCTCCTCTTCAAGAAACAGCTTCTTCCCTTGCATCGCCCCTCTCTCCATATTCGTTGTAAGTGAAGAAATGGGTTAGAATTCATATTGATCTTTATTGTTGGATTATGTGGATTTGAATATTTTGTTCTGCTCATGTTTACTCTGGGTTATTGTTAAACACTTTGTTGCATTTTGGAGAGTTTTTTTTTTTTTTTTTTAATGAATTTGTTGCAGTTTACTAATGGCTATGTTACATTATTTGATGTAGAAACATGGATATTGGGAAACATTTGTTGATCAATTTATGGATTTTTGGATATTGAAAAATCTATGGATTTATTTTTTAACATGGATATGTAGTTAATGGAAATGGAATCTGGGAACATCTGCATTTGGTTTAAAATCCGAAAAATAAAAACATCTGCAGCTTGTGTAAATGGCTTTTGGGACGGGTTTGAGTAGTGAAAGCAGAATTCTAGACAGGTTTGGACGGGTTCGCGTATTTAATTTATATACAATTCCGATTTGGGTTTTTGTCAATTTAATGGAAGCCTACCTTTTGCTAATTCAACTTTTGGCTAGTTTTGGGTGTTTTAATGCATTGTTAAAACCCACGATATTGCTCTTGCATCTCTCACCAGTCGCCACTCTTGATTCTCTCAATACTGTCATCTCTTTCTCTCTTGCGCGCATTCTCATTCAGCCCTCTTGCTCCTTTCTGGCCAATGTCAACTAATTTATATATTCTTTTAAATGTCAGGGACTCAATACCTGAACTTTAAAAATACAGAGATTAAACTGCAGATTTCAGCTTTAAGTAGAAGAAGGGTATCAACCATAATCTCACAAATGACATCAGAGAAGAAGAAATCCAAAGCTAAACGAACACTGCAGGAGGTGAAAACACTTGGGCAGCAGCTCCTCTCTTCGAGAATTCACATTAACAATCTTCCTCTCCTTCTCAAATATGTATCCCCGAAGTTTCCTCCTCAATACGTTTTCGAGTCTCTTCTCTCTCTCCAGTCCTTCTTCACTACCCTCCTCCCTTCCCTTCCATCTTCTTTCAAGAAAACCAAAACAATGTCAGAAGAAGATGAAGCTGAGCTTATTTATAGGACTTGGCTTCGCTCTAAGTTTGATGACTTGGTCAGTTCGCTAATTGATCTTCTTCTGTCAGAGCAGGCCAATGAAGCTCTGCAAGTGAGTTTTTTGTTGTTTCTATTTTTTTTATTTTGATATTATTTATTTATTTGCATTTGAAGCTGATACCAATTTGAAATTTGCTTTTGAAATGAAGCAACTCGTGTTAGATTCACTTATGGAATTTGTGAAAGTGGGGAATGGTGGAAGATTTCATTCAGCCATATATCACAGATTGATTCATAATATTGTAAGTTCATCACTTGCTTTAGATTCTGTACTTTGATCAGCTCTTGATAATATCTTTTGCTTGCAGCTTCACTCCTCAACACCAGTTCCTCTTGTTTTAGACTCGCTTGCATCCAAGTACTTCAAGTACATTGATATCCGGTATGTTTTCAGGCCATTGTGGGTCATTTAGGAAACCTTTTTATGGATTTCAATGGTAATTATTTTCCTTTCTGGGTCTAAAATCTAAATGAGTGTTTGTATTAGGGTCCTACGTAGTAGTTACAATTGGGTCTCTGACATATGGTCTCACTTAAGATAGCATATGATTCAAGTTTTTTAGGTCCTTATCTTGCTTTCTTTTTCACACTTATTTCCTTGTGCTTGGTACAGTTATTTTACCTACATTAGTCTTGCAAAGCTAGCTAAAACTTTGGAGTCAAAAGACAACCCTGGTATTTCTTTTAGCTACACTCTTCATTGAAATCCTTTTCTTTATCGTACCAGTTTGATCTGATTGATTTTATCTCGCTGCCAGACAAGATTAAGAGTGCTGATGGAGATGATGAGATTCGCTCAAGGGCAAGGTTAGAATGGCCTTATTGCAGACGTGCTTGATTTTTTTGGCCTTTTTTCTTTCTCTAATGCTTTTTCAGGATGATGTCTTATGTAAATGTTTTTCTTGTTAATTTGATGTGTGAATGTATAGTTAGACTTAGCATACCGATCAATTATTCAAGTTACTCTTTCAGAAATGTAAATTAATAATGCCAGCAACCAGTTCCCCCCATATCTAATAGGACGGCTTGTCTATTGCTGTTTGCATTAAATCCATCTATCATTCATGTTGACCTCTTTGATTTATTTTGACCATTCTACAAATAGGTGATGGAGAGAAGGTAGAATTACTTTTTTGTATCTTTTTATATGTTGCCAATGTGCTGGATAATTAGCATGTGGTGTTGACATTTGTTGCTATATTTTGTATTACTCTGCTGTCACTTTACCTTTCATCTCTATTTTCTTATTTTTAAGTGATAAAAAATTGGTTAAGGTGTTTTTATTTTGATCAAAATTGTTTTGCTGCAGCATGGATCTCTGTATTCACAAGATACATTATATTATCTCGCACATCCCCCCTCTAGAAGATGCAAAAGAGAATTCTAATTATGAGATGTGGAGAAGCCCAGGTGATTGCCTTGGGATCTAATATAGTAATATTAGCTTTTCAGCTGTTTTAGGATTATATTATTCATGCATATATAACATACACACACATGTTAAATTCAAACCCTCATGGAAAATACAGATGCAAATGAATCATCCTAATTACAGCATCAGATTTCAGAAGCTTGAAAAGATTGCAGCAACTTTCTTGCATCTAAACTTCATTCTGCAAACTTCATGCTTTGATATAATCTTAAATTTGATAATTTCTGCACTTCTCAGAACCCTCATCCAAAAAAGGCAAGCCTGAGACGCAAAATAATGATAATGTAAGTTATCACTTTTTATTCATGTAGGTATTCTATGTCATTTTCATTTTATAAGTTTTCCTTTTTGTTTATCCATCTACTAGAATCTGTATTGTGTCTTTTTGTGTTTATACACTGTTTTTAGGTTTTTGTGCTTGCATTCTGTTCAGGGTTTATCTGCTGCCAATATCAGCAAAAAGATGAAGTTGAAGTTTACAAAGGCGTGGATTTCATTTCTCAGGTTACCACTTCCACTTGATGTATACAAAGAGGTAAGCTGATGAAACATCTTAAGTATTGGATAGTAGAATTCCTATAATTGAGCTGTTGCAGTGTTATTTATGTACTGGATCAAATTCGATCTTATGACTTGTTAATTTTGTATGCTAAAAAACTTGTTATTAGTATACATGGACAGAAATGCTAATGGGTAAAGTTGGTTCACCAGCTACTTGGTCTCTTGCTCCACGGTTTGAGCATGCCAAGAATTATTCTGGATTTGGCATGTTGTTTTAACCTAATGCTCCTAAATTGAGCAGTTTTATGCCCTTTTTCCTTTGTGGTGATTTTTCCTTTTTTATTTTTTATTTTTATTTTTGCTACCACTATAGTTTCTAGCAAGACAGCTTTCTTCTGACTTTGCCTTTGTTTCGTCTCACATAGAAAGTTTTCTTTTGCCTCGTGCATATTGTCAGCGACTCATCTCAACTTAACATGTATCGAGTGAATGCATGGTATCATATATTTTATGCTAGCTTATCATTTCCATTATTGCTTTCTAATCTTGAGCTTTTATTAATGGCCATTCAGTAGTAGCTGGTAAAGTTTCAGGCTCCTGAGGCAACAGGCTCAAAGCCTAAAGTCTCTAGCACCTAAAGGGGATGCTGCCCCTCAGGTGTGTGCCTTTTGGCTAAGGAAAACACCTTAGCTGGTGCTAGACCCATACCTAGGCCTGACTTTCGTTACATTTATGCTTGATGTGTTTTCCCTTTTCTTCATATCATGAAGATCAGATCAATGTTGCCTTACCATAGGTTCATGCACATCAGATTGCACAAACAATTAAGAAAAAGAAAGAAAAAA
>CAOGCB011084663.1:0-11897 GCA_948266635.1 Cnidoscolus chayamansa | reverse complement strand
ATAGTTAAATTAGATTTTAAAATCATGTTATTTAGTCAAACATATATTTAGTTACAATATTACTTTTTCTCGTAAAAATACATAATATTTAATAACAGACATATAATTAAATAAGCATTTAATGATATATAATTTTTTTTATAATTTTTTTATAAATTTATAAGGTTATAATAGTCATTTTAACATTATATTTACTGCATACCTATCGTTATATTCGTATCAAATTGACATAAATAACATTACTCATTTAATTATTAAGTGTTAAACAGCTTTGCATGGATAGAAAAGGACACTCCTCCCATCATGGATTTTACGTTTTACCTGTGCCTCCAAATTTAACTACTACTGTGTATGACGCAGGAGCTAGCTTGTTCTAGATTGCTAGAACGTATATGGTCTCAAAATAATATATATATATATATATGCAAGTTATCTTTTATTTTTGCTGTGCTAAACCAAGGGACAAATTCCGATTCTTGAATCTTGATACTCTCCCTTCTTAAGCGATGGTGATTACCAGATGTCAGACATCAAACGTAAAGTATAGAGATTTTCTTTTTACCTAACCTATCTTTGATTTTATGTCAGCTGAGGTTTCTGAGGAAATTAAGTATAAGATGATATTAAGAAGAAAAAGGGGCATGTCAGTAATAAAGAGAGCAGACAAGATAATAAGAGTGTTATATCATTTAAAGGCAGGTAAGAGTAGCCATCCAACAACTATTGGTGTTAGGAAGAAACTAAGCACTTAGGCCATTCAAGAAAATGACATTATGTGGCATCTTCCTTCTTTTCTCCTTCATTATTGCTGCCTTTACCTATTTCGATATATTATTATATGCACTCTCACCAAGTTAAAAGTATCGAAGCCCACACGTGTGCCCCCCAACCAAAGATTCTCATATACCTTTAGCTTTACAACAACTCAGTAAAAAGAAAGGTGTAAAAACTCTCTTTCTTTTCGAACCAATCAGCTGTTATAGACCTGCAAACTAAAACGACATCCACTGACCACTGGCAAAGAGGACAGTATTTTAATGTGGTGTCTCTGTACGTACTCCACCTACTCAAGAAAATGGCCTTCATGTCCACAGTTTTCTTATCAACTTTAGACGCAACATTCCACAATCAAAACAGCATTTCTTTTGAGAATTGAGATCATGTGCATGTGCGTATCTGCCATTTCCACTTCCGATAGTTTAACTTTTATATAGGGTTGCATGAACGTGATCATGATCATGTGCAGAATTAATTTAAAAAGAATTAAAATAAGGCATATTTCTGGCATGTGAAGTGCTGGAGGTAACCACTGACCGTATTAGAGGCACATCACATCCGAAACCACACGCATGATCCTCTTGCGATACGCTTACGGCTAAATGTCTCCAGGATTTGGTGCACATGGGGTCTTCTTGTCCTGCGGACTGTCCACCCTCAATCTCTTCACCTTTTACCTTCTCCATTCACATGACCGTCCATCAAAATATGCATCTTTTCACATTGCTTTTAATTCTTCTTGTGGGGTTTCACCGATTAAACTCTATGATTAACATATATTTCTATAATTTTGATATTAGTCACTGCATTTGCCCTATTTGGGAAAGAGAGAGAGAGAGAGAAAAGGTTAAATTGCACATCAACATATATCTAACTTATTGGTGGAGAAAATATTGTCCAGCCGTACGTTAATGTTCCCATGTGTTTTATAGCTGAGCATTATCAGAAATTCGGCCATTGATTAATTGCCTTGTGAGTTCCTTGTCTGTTTGTTGGAATCAATTATTTTTTGAATGTATACCCAACAGCTGGGCTCCTACAATATTATTTAACGTCACACTAGTAAAATAATATTTTAGAATTAATAATTTTTAAAAAAAAGAGTATGAAATTTGAATATTCGAAAAAATGAAGGATAGGGCCCAACCGGGTTCGAACCGGTGACCTCTTGATCTGCAGTCAAATGCTCTACCACTGAGCTATGGACCCAATTAGTTGGTTTATTTTAATTAGAAAATTTACAGTCATGTCAGGAGCCTCTTTTCAATGATTGGATTTGTAGGTGGTTCTCAACAATTGGCATTGTTTGATGACATAATCCACCGTGCGAGGTTTTCCAAATTTTTGGCAATTATATCTCAAGAATTCGATAAATTGGTTTGTTGTCTTAGTTTCAGTTTGATGCAAACTAATTTTCTGAAGTTGGCTTATGTTTGGATAATTCATTTTTAGAGCATTGATCTTTGACATTGTTGAGGGTTTGCTTCATCATGGTAGGCTTACACTGAAGCAAATTGTTGAGAGAGCCAACTCAGTGGATTGTTTTGCCACTGCCGAACAATTGTTTATGTAGGTCATGATGAAAAATTAAGCTCTAGCCTTCGTTTGGTCTTTCTTTGAGGGTTTTTTTTTTTTTTTTTCATATTGACCTTTTCAGACTACCTGATAATCTTGTTTTTGCTCAATGGATTACACCTTGTCTCTTGAGGTCTAGATTTTGTACAGATCAGCATTTAATCTTAGCTCATTGAGTTGTCAAAGATTTTTGCACTCCAATTAAGTAATTACATTTCAATCTATATATATATACTAAATATATAATCTTTCTTGCAGGACATAATATAGGTATGGATATTGTAGAAGAAAACCTTTGTAAACTTGGGATGGCCCGTTATACATGTTGAACGCTTCCCCGCTTCTGAACCCTTTCTTGCATCACCAACTGAAGAAGATGCTCCGGCAAGGAAGATGTACAATTTGTTAGCAGGTTCTTGTCATATGGAAAAGAGGTAACAATTGACCTCTTATGCATTAGAATTTACTGATTTTATCAATGAAATATCATACAGTCTAAAGGTTCATTTATTTCCCTAAAGTAGAAGTTGAAGTTCCTTGATGTTTTATAGTTCTAGAGATGATTCTTCAAAATTTTTTCTACTATATAATCAGAGACCATAGAACAACGTATTTTAGCAGCAGCAATGACTAAGCAAAAAGAATTTCACTTGTAATGTCTAGAATTTAAATGTTATGAGCTACCATATTACAAGTTCTCTTCACAAAAAAAGAACTTTACACGCAAGAAGATTCAACAATCAAGTATGAGATTTCAGTAGGAGGGTGTGATCGTTTATGGCTTTGAATGACAAAGCATCTCCTTCAATCCAAATCCGATTAAAACCCCTTGCTTTTGCGGCAATCAAAGCCTCACGGCAGGCAAAAGCTTCCCCTATCAAAGGATTCATAGCGAAGTTTTTTGCACCGCATGTTACCCAGTTGCCGCCATCGTTCTAGAAATAACTGCTAAAGCCCCCACATTTCTTTCTCTAGAAAAAGTTACACAAAAGTTTAGTTTCATTAAAGCCTCATGGGAGGAGCAAGCCATCTTTGCACAGACATAGGGATTCTGCAAAGGGATTAAGCGTTGAATCTAATGCAATCTTCTGTCGCAAATAGATTGGTATAGATGAAATATTGTTCATCTCATTTTTGTGAAAGTTTTGTTTGAGCTTTTGAACATTCCAGTTCCCATCATTGAGACCCCAACAACTGTAGGATCATGATCTGGTTGAAAATCAAGGCATTAGGAAAGGTTTTAAGAATCCACTTCTCTTCTTTACATAAAACCGATTCTCCATAACCTATGTGCCACCTCGCAAAGAAAATCTTCCCTCCCCTGCTTGAAGAATCAAGTAAAAAGAAAGTACTTTGCTTTGAGCAACCGAGAGAAAACATGTGTATTAACAGGCTCCACCACACGACCATGCAGGTCAAAGGATATGTAACTGGCCATTGTCATAGTTCAGGGGAGATGGCAAATTACGTTCACTGAAAGACACCATAAACAGAAAAGTACTTGAATAAGCTGCATTGTAGTCCATCCTGAAAGCGATAAAGAATTAATGCTAAATCCATTCCTACCCATCTCGGTGATGGCCAAATTGGTCGTCTGTTAATAACATGACATGTGTCTCCTTTCCATCAAAATTTTCAACTTTCTGAAACAAAATGAATATTTTCTGGCTTCCAATGGCTACTTAAAAGTTGCTACTACAGGATATGCATACCTATGCTGTTACTTAAAGAGGGTCAGTTGCTATGGTAAGTACACCAGTTCATGACATTTTCCTGTTAAGGTTGTTTCTATACGACTCCTTTGACACACCGTAATAAACAGGGTTAGTGCCTCCGTATGTGATGAAATTCCAACCAAAAACTGAACCACCCACAATGTAACTCTTTCGGGTCTGGCCACCAGGCTTCATCTGTAAGTTGAAATGTGAATATGGTTTCTTTTCTGCAGGTTGTGTTGATGGCTGTTTATGTTGAAGTAACTCTGCTACTTTTCCATCTTTTTTTGTGTCCCAGGACTGTTTTACAGGCATGCTTTTACCTGAGGAAGGCTTACATTCTAACACAACCTTCTCAAGCGGGTCTATCTCCATGTTCATCTGCTTGTATAAATCCATCACAAGCTTCATTTCTGCAAGTTGGATACATGAACATGAGTTAACAAGATGGAAATTCTGATCTTTTATCACCATATGACAAATCCTACAAATATGATAACATTTTTCTGGATAATAAATGTCCATCAAAATTCCACAAGGAATAGCATCAAGAGACAGGGACTAACGCATTCGAAGTTCATGAGCTGCCTTGCAATTCCGAAAATCAGGTGTCTGAAGCACCTGCATAGAGATCTTCAGTGAGCAAAAAAAGAAATAAAGCATAATGCAACACTTACTAAAGGGGAAGGTGATTATTGGATTGAATTAATACAAATTACATTACAATATAGGAATGCTTAAATTTGAAATTTGAGGACAAAATGATGTATCAATAATTTGTTGCGAGGGGCATCCGATAGTCCAACTCTTCATTTTTCCATTATGTACCAATGTCGACAAACATGTCGTGAGACGCGACAAAATAGAGGTAGTTGTCTTTGAGCAAGCTCAAATAGTTGTCATTGATTCATCAATTGGCGAAGCGAGACATGACAAAATAGAGGTAGTTGTCTTTGAGCAAGCTCAAATAGTTGTCATTGATTCATCAATTGGCGACGTGAGACACGACAAAATAGAGGTAGTTGTCTTTGAGCAAGCTCAAATAGTTGTTATCGATTCATCAATTGGCTGGAAGGATCCTAATTCTAGAATAAATACTCTTGATTGTACAGAATATGCTTCATTATGACTGATACAAGAATCAATTTCTCTCTAATTCTTTTTCCTCCTTTTTCTCTTCTTCCTTATCTTCTATTCTCTTATCAAAGCTTCTTCCCTCCTCATTATTATGTCCTATTCTTTTCTCTATTTCAGATTGTCAGTTGAGATTATATTCAAAAGGCCATGTATATGAGACAAAGTTCTAACATAATTACACATGAATACTTGAAATAAATCAACTTCTTGGTAAATGTTCTAAAATAAACCCTCCCCATCCCCATTTATAAAAATTAAGTTCAAATAAAAAATATCAAGTTAAGAAAAAACCTGAAAATTGGTAAATAATTCTTAACAGAAGCCCAGTTAAAAGGCATACCTAGGCTATCCACTTGATGGGAGTCCAGAGGGAATAAAGCAAATACGACCTTTCTTCTTAGAGGCTATTTCAATAAAAATCTTCCTAGTCACAGAGGAGCAACCTTAGGGGTTGCACCAAGATTAACCCTCTATAGAAGCCAAATAAGAAAACATATTCAACTCAGTAATCAAATCTGTTTTCTCGTGCGTATGGATTAATAAATGAATCTAACAGTGATGCCAAAAACGAGAAAACAGAAGAAACCCGGCGACAGATTCAACATGGTAATAAATAAATACAAGATAAAAACAGAAAGACATGCGGATATGAAAAAGCTTTAACCTGGATGAACAGGGGACGAAGTTGACGAACAAGGGCGCGAATTTTGAAGTAGAGGGAGGTGCGTAGGTCGACACCGGCGAGCTTTTTTTTGTTGGAGTGGATTGATGGCGGTGGTGGTGGAACGGCAGCAGTTGAGTTTGGTTTTGAGAAATGAAGGGGGTTTGTGTCTTCCATGGAAAGGAATCCTATGGCTGTGGCCTACACAACAAAGGAGAGGAATGCGGATCTTCTCTTTCAGTTTTTTCTTTTTTTCACTTCTCCAATTTGTCCCCTTCTAAGACGTCCGTTCTTTATTTTACTTTTCGCGACTGTTGGCGGTCTCGCCTCTGAAACTGAAAGACCATTGGCGTTATATGGGCTCGGTAACCAGGCCTACCCAGCCCATATTTTGTAAAATTTGGGTCGGATTCCAACCACCTGGGCTTAGTGACGGTAAAAGCAATCCAACAATAAATTAGAAATTTTACTATTAACTTTTTAATAAATTTATTAATTAATTTCTATTTCAAATTTTAGAAAATTATTTTTTTGTAATTATTTCTAAGAAAAAACAGATAACGTACACATATTAATATTTTTTTTAATTGATTAATTTTGAAATAAATACATATTAATATTTTTAAAAAATATATAAAAAAAATTTTAATAAATATTTTTTCAAGGTTATAAGATTGCAAAATAATGTATTTATAAAATTGAAACTAATGATATAATAATTTTTAATTCATATAATCAGAATTACAATATAAACAAATACATTTAAAATAAGGTAAACAATTAAGTAAAAACCTAATTTTATTATCATTAGTATGGTAAAAAATTTTCGGCTCTATTTGGGAGAAATCCAATTTGACAACAATTAATAAATGAATCCCACATTACACGTAAATGTATCAGAGTTATTGTATATTTTGTTTCTTTTTTGTATTTTTGGTGATAATTGATAATTAATAATTGTATTTTAATGAAATTAAAATTAAAGGCAGAGGTCTTTTGGGATATTTGAATGATGTGGTTTGTAATTCTTGTCTGCGATTAAAAGGGCGGGAAGTGATTGCCGGTATTAAAAAGAGTACGGATAAAGAGCTGTTTTTGGCAGGCTTCTAGATGGAGAGATACATGAATGAACTGATCTTACATCCAAAAAAGATAGATTCTGAAAATGTATAAGGATGGAACTGTAAAATTGAGTGATTTTGAGATTATGTAGGTATAAAATTGTATAATTAATAATAGTTTAAAATATTTAATAAATACTAATTTATATTAATAAGGTGCACCTTTCTTTTCAACTTTTTGAAAAGTTTTCTAAAAAAATATGTAAGTGAAAATAAATATGTTGAAAATGTTAAATGTATCAGAGTTATTGTATATTTTGTTTCTTTTTTGTATTTTTGGTGATAATTGATAATTAATAATTGTATTTTAATGAAATTAAAATTAAAGGCAGTGGTCTTTTGGGATATTTGAATGATGTGGTTTGTAATTCGTGTCAGGGCGGGAAGTGATTGCCGGTGTTAAAAAAAGTAAGGACAAAGAGCAGTTTTTTGCATGCTTTTAGATGGAGAGATATATGAATGAACTGATCTCACACTCGAAAAAGAGGAATTTTGAAAATGTATAAGGATATGACTGTATAATTGAGTGATTTCGAGATTATGCAAGTATGAGACTGTATAATTGAGAATAAAATATTTGATAGATACTAGTTTATATCAATAAGTTGCACATTTCTTTTCAGCTTTTTAAAAAGTTCTTTAAAAAAATATGTGAGGGAGGACAAATATATTGAAAATGATATATATTGATTTGTGGCGACAGTCGTCAAATTGAAATGTTACATCATTTAAATTTAATAATTTTTATATAAAATATAAAAAAAATATTTAATTATATATTTGATGCAAGAAAGATGAGGGTCGGTGCATGGAATGAGTCAAGAATCAAAATTATGAGTCCACATCAAATGATAATCAACCAATTAAGACATTCACAAAACATTGTTAAACACGTGATATCACTAACTGCAACTTGGAAGCTAAATGGAATACATCCACCACACATACATATAAGTCATCTTCAACACATATATAGTTTGTGAATCCAGGGCCAGTTCTATATTGGAACACTGTCAATAGATTCCTGCTAATGCCTAGCGGCGTTATTACTAACTAGAATCTCATCCAACACACCATGTTCAAACCTATTTCCAAATAAAGCAACTCATAGTTACAAAATATGGCATATACATGAAGCAATCAACTATCCCATACTGCTGCAAAGCATCGAATTTGCATCTACAATAGAACCAGATAATAAGAAGCACGGAACATTCAAAGAACAAATGCAACAATGTCTTCTTTACGTCCACACAAATAAAATGATGCAAGTTAAACGGTAAAAGAATGCGGCGAGGGCGACGCCGAGAGGAGTGCATGCATCACATGAAAAACGATAATTCCTCGTTTTCTTGATCTCCTTTCTAACTTTTCTCTATAGCAACAGCTCTCTCTTTTCTTGGGCAAAGGGTTGCTGCCGGCCTTTGACCGGCCATACAACCCCATTTTCTTTATTTATTTTCTTAGTTATGGTTAGCTCCCTTTTAATAAAGAAGATTATGTATATATTAATGAATTTAGTATGTTGATTATTTGAATGAAATATTTTTATATTTGGAAAAGAAGATAATTAAAAACATGAAAAATGCTAGGCGTTATATTATAGCATAAGGATATGGTCCAAACACGTAGCAAGAAAAGTTGGTATGTTTGCACGCGCTGTTCTTTACCTTTGCTTTTTCATCAATTTATTTATTATTTTTTTATGTAATCCGTACTAAAATTTTTAATTTATTTATTTAAAAATATCCTCAAATTGCTTCTGTTCAATGCATCTACTGTACGGAGGAGTAGTAATTAGTGGAGCTGCTCGTCGATATATAATTATAATATTAAATTGCTTTTTTTTTTTTTATAAATATGACTTTGTATAATAAATTATGCTAAAATGCTTAATACTAATTTAGATATATTAATTAAACGAATTTTATGATATAATATAATTAAAATATGATATATTTAACTTATATATATATAAAAATAAATTATAAAATATAATCTAGTTATCCAGTTAATACAAATTAAAATTAAACAATATAATCTATATTACTCTTTATATAAATATCTACAAACATATATATATATATATATATATATATATATATATACTTTATAATTAGTACAGTATATAAATTAATAGAGCTAGCTAGCTAGTTAGTCCAATTAGTTTATTTATTTGAAGAAACGGTTGTAGATCCCATTACGATATAATTGAAACCATCCGATTTAAACTGGGAGAAATGTTCAGAAGAAATAATCGAAGAGGAAATGAAAATTGAATATTGTATGGACATGGGCGAAACATAGAAAATGTCACGATTTTCACGATTTTTTTAAGAAAAAAAAGGTAGCAATTATTTATTGAATGCCGTGCTGAAATTACATTATCAAGACTTGATAAAAAGCTTGCATACTCATTTTGAAAATTATTATTGTTTTTTTTTCTCAAATTGTTATGTATTCAAAAACATTTAATTTCGCATAAAAAAATATGTTTGCATCTCACAAAAATAGCTGGGTAATTAATAATTTGAATCTACCTCGTAATGAAGAGTTACGTTACATTAATACTAAATAATTATACAAAAAATAAAATAAAATGATGAATGTCGTGGAATATCTGTAATTTTGTCATGTAGCGACACTGATCATACCGTGAAAAGACTTGAAACAGATCCACACGGAGCTTCTAAACTTAGGGTTTGCTTGAGTATGATTGGGCGTTGACCGAGAGGCAGGGGCGTAAGTCAATCGATCATGGATGGTCAACCTTCACAAAGGATACGACGCCAACTGTAGATTTGAGACACAACACAACGGCAGAAGTAGTTCACTTAATTTTGTAGTTACTGTTCCAATATCATTCCTCACCGACCATCCATGGCTGTCTTAAATCTTTATTGATTTTTTTTTTTTTTAAATTAGAACGAGTCCTTGATCAACTTTCATCAGTGAAGAAGGATACATCATTACGCTGGCAAATAGTATGCTCTCCACCTTGCCAACTTTTTTTTTTTTCCCTCTCTGAAAGGGTAAAAAAAAAATGGTTTTCTTTGAGCTGTAGCTATACCAATCCTAAATATAATTATGGATGTATAGTATTAATAAATATTAATGTCTCATGAATAGTATAGAAATTAATTATATAAAAAAAATTGTGAAGTTTCTTATTATTTCGGGCTTTTGAAAAGTAGGACATGCTTTCCCTTACAAGTAATAGCTTTTTTGGGGAGGCAATAATAAAGTAAAAGAAAAAGGGAAAGGTGGGGGGAAGAGGGGGTTATGGAGAGAGCATGTCGAGCTTGAATCCTGAGTTTCAGGCATTTAGAAGTGGAGTTTGATTTGGCACGCCACAATTACAGATACGCGTTTTCTTCTTTTACATATGACTTATTACATCTAACCCAAATTTTCATATGACATTATATTTAAGATATATATATATATATATTTATTTATTTATTTAGACTAAGTTTACATGATTTTATTTATTTTTTTTATCATTTAATATTGTCAAGTACAAAAAATAAAATAAAATAAAATAAAATAATTTCTTATATATTTATAGACAATGAGATAAATGTATTTATGTAGTAGATATATATGCTCTTAAAAGACCCAACAATATCCAATTTAACACTACTAAAGCTGGAAATAAGATATTGTACAAAACATAGGCTTTTTTTGTGCCTAAAGGAAAAGCAAATGAAAGAGTACAATGATTACTTTTTCAAAGGAAGAAAACGTTTTATTGATTTTGATTGTAGTTAAATTCTAAATTCAGAATTTTATAAATAAAATAAAAACAAATTTAGACTAAGAAGCTCATTGATAAATAAATATTATTTACTATAAATAATTTGTTTTATTATGATATTGAAGTTGTTTGTAAATTTTTTTTATTATAATTATATATTTGTAAAATAAGAAAGAAACACTTGATAGATTGATTTGACAATTTCTACAAGACTTAGTATCGATATTCAATAAAAAAAAAAGTGTAAAAATGCATGAGATTTCGAATTCAAGTTTTTTTAATTAATTATTTTAATAGTGATTAAGGGGGGGGAGAGGACTACCCTTTTATACATTGTATTCAGTCTTGTGTCTCTATTAAAAATAATTAAAAAAAAAAGGTAAAAAATAGTATAATATATAGATACTCCACAAAATATTTCACGTTTGTAATGTGCTTTCTGATCACATATTGGAAGAGGGAAACCAAAATCATTTCACAGTTCCCTCCCCAAATAACTTTATCTCTTTGACTACATATAAATAAAGACTAAAAATAGCACCGCAATTAAAAAATGTTCTCTTTTCATTACAACTTAGGTTATCTCCGATCGGGTATTAATTTGATGTAAATCACTAAATAAGTGTAATATTTTTATTTCAATTTAATATATAATTTAAGTATTAAATTGGTATAAATTAATTTTTTAACCCAAATAAATGTTCTACTATTTATGGTACCAAATATTAGAGTCCCACTAATTTTTATTAATTATTAATATAAATTTATTAATTTAAATATTAAAATTATTATTTAGTATTTAATGTAATGTATATTTATTTTTATAATTATTATTAATTTATATTGATATTAATATTTTTAAAATAAAAAATTAGAGAAATTAATTTTGATAGAGTATTCGTAGGAAAAATATATTAATTTAGAGAAGCCTTGAAAATTAATGATTCAATATAATATTTTTCTATATTGTTTGGTAATAGAATTCAAATAAAACATAGTAATTGTTATTTTTTTTAATATTAATTAAATTAATTTATAATTTTAAATTAAAATTTAATTGTAACTTATATAGATATTAAATGTTAAAATTATATTTATTATTTAAATAAAATTAATAATTATTAAAATATTAATTATTAAATTTTATTAAATTA
>CAOGCB011084142.1:0-12474 GCA_948266635.1 Cnidoscolus chayamansa | reverse complement strand
TAGTGTTGAGTGTTCTTTTTCCCAGTTGGGTATAATGACGGATACAACTGATGATATAGCTGAGGAAATCTCATTTCAAAGCTTCGATGATGACTGTAAACTGCTTGTGAACCTGCTAAACGATGTGTTGCAGAGAGAAGTTGGAGGCAGATTTATGGAGAAACTTGAGAGGAATCGGATCCTCGCTCAGGTTTTATCTAAATTTGACTTTTTCCCTTGTTCGTTTATTTTTGGGAAAAGGGGGAAGGGAGGCCGATGGGGAAGGGTTCGTTGAATGGTGTTTGTTTCAAGTTGTTATTCACTTCTGCTGTCATAGAAGTCGCTCACTGTGCTGATACGTTAAAATTGTTTTTTGATTTTTGGGTTTTGATGGGTTTTTAGTTATACGGTACTGTCGTCACTGTTATTTGGCTTTGCATGGTTGGTTTGTTTTCATCGCTGAGAAAGCAGAGTGAAAATAGTGTGAAATGAGATATATACGTATTGAGTTTTTGTAAAGCTAAATTTATTTATATTGAGGATATAGTTCCATTTTAATTGTTCACGGATATTCGTCATTTTTGAGATTTCTTTTGTTATGTTGTCACTGAGAAGAAAAAAAATAACAAAATTATATATATTGTGGAAGAAATAATTGAGATAGCTAACTGGTTATTTGGATTTTGACGAATATTTTTCAAGTTTTTTAGTAGATTCAGCATCATGGATTCCTTTTTATTTGCTTTTGACGTGGTCAGTTGCAGGCCGAACAATTTCAATGTTGTATTTATGATTTAGAATATCGACTGGTATTCTGGTCACAATATATAAAATCAGAACAGGGCTCATTTTTCTTGCACTTGATGGGTATTCTCTTTCAGCATTTCTTGCTAGGAAAAAAGAGAGTAAAGTATACGGATATTGGATGAAAATTTACATGGAGATTTCCTTATTGTACAGAGTGCGTGTAATATGAGATTGGCCGGGATAGAGGATACGGCTGAACTGCTGGAGAAGCAGCTGGCGTCGGAGATGTCAAAGATGACACTAGAAGAAGCCTTGACTCTCGCGCGTGCATTTAACCATTACCTTAATTTGATGGGAATTGCTGAGACCCATCACAGGTAATTTATGTTTGTTATCGTAATATCTCCTAGAATGCCTATTTAATCAATTCATTTATTTTATGTTTCGAGACATTGATAATTTGCTGTCTTCAAATTATCAAAAGATTGATAAATTTACGTTTACGTGGAATCAGTAAATTACATCACGGCCTATGCTTTGCATTTTTAGTGTAGCAATGTTTTTGTAGCCTTTTTTATTTATTTTCTCTTGAAATTAAGCCATGATGGTTGATGCTCTTTTAGTTCTTAGATGTCAGGAGGAAAGAAAAGAAAATTGTAGATAGGATTTGCATTCTATTATTTTTATAAACCACTGGGGAATTATTCATACTGAATAGCCTTTCAATATCCATTACTTTCCTCTTATTAGTGTTCACCTATGAAATTCTTATCTATTCTAGTTCAGTTTAAATATAAAAAGGAAAACATTCCTAGATAAATTGATAAATTGCTGAAAATTTTTTTGCATTCTTCAGGGTTCGAAGGGCACGGAGTATGGCCCATCTATCAAAATCTTGTGATGACATTTTTAATCAGCTGTTACAGGGTGAAGTTTCTCCAGAGGAGCTTTATAACACAGTCTGCAAGCAGGTTTGTTTGAACCAGTACTTTTTCTTTGTCCCCCCCTCCCTTCTTTCAGTGGATGGTGTGGCTGGCTACATATGTTGAGAACTGAGGCAACAAACGAGATTTCCAATTACAATTTATGTGGTTCATGTTTCTGAAACATACAAGATTACCTCAACTTGGCTAAATAACTGTATCACATCCATAGTTGTTAGAATCGTACAATTCACGATATGAATCGTTAGCTTTTTGATACGAATCAATGGGTGAATCGTAAATTGTTAAGAATCGGCCAAGAATCATATGAATCCGGAGGTGAATCGTGGGAATCTATTGATTCACCAATTCACAAAGGAGAAGTGTATTGAATGACCAAATTAAAAAAAAAAAGACAGAAAACTTAAGAACATGACAACAAATTAATGAAAAAAGAACGGGCAAACGACCCAAAATACTAAGATAGTTTCAGTTATTTGTTTTAAAATTTTATTTTACTAATTTGACACATTGAGCTTAATCACAACAAAAAAGTTATTAGGTTTGATTTTATATTTAGTATATGATTTAGAACAATATTAAAAATATTTATTATCTTTTAATAAAATTAATAATATATATGTGAATAAATGTATATATACTTTAAAAGTACTGAATCTTACGATTCAATTTGATTCTCGATTTAAAAAAATTAAGATTTCGATTCTCGATTCGATTCATGTTTTGACATCTATGATCACGTCTCTTATGGAGCTTATATTTGCCGAGATTCTAAAAGAAGGAATACCTAGGATCATAATTGCAAATTCGTATTAACTTTCTAAAATTTCTTAGCAATTAGATTGATCATGTTGTGGCATAATGCAATTGCAAATTTTAAGTGTGAGCATGCTATGCAATTATTAACAACTAATACTGAATTCCAAACTATGCGATTATTAGCTATTTAGTAATCTTAGTAATCTATATTTACTTGACAAGTTATTGCTGTCACAGGAGGTTGAAATTGTTCTTACTGCACATCCTACTCAAATTAATCGTCGTACCTTGCAATATAAGCACATTAGAATTGCTGTAAGTTTTCCATATAACTGCTGTCAATTAGCATCATGATAATCATAGATGCTGTGTTAGAACCTTGTATCTGAATTTAACTTGATCCTTCTTGCAGCATCTTTTAGATTACAATGACCGACCTGATCTTACTCATGAAGATAGAGAAATGCTGATAGAAGATCTGGTACAGTTCTCATCCTTTAACAACCTTTTCTCTATCAAAAAAATCCACTGAAAAGTTTAAGGATCGCGTGATGAAATGGAAAATCATCTTTTTGATCTTTTCGTGGTTGACAGTGCACTATCATATTTGCAGGTCAGAGAGATTACTTCAATATGGCAGACAGACGAGCTCAGGCGCCATAAACCTACACCAGTGGATGAAGCTAGAGCTGGTAGACCATTATATTTTAAATAAGATATTACTGTTCTGTTGCTTTGCAATTGTTCTCTCTCTCTCTCTCTCTCTCTCTCTCTCTCTAGGATGGAACTAATGATTTTAATGTTTAAACGTTTCAGGCTTGAACATTGTTGAGCAATCCCTGTGGAAAGCTGTACCTCATTACCTACGTCGTGTCAGCAATGCCCTAAAGAAGGTTTGTTGCAATTTTTATGTTCTTGTTGCTGGTAGATTGGTTGGGTGCATGTAAGGATTTTGGGGCTTTCTCATGCTGGTACACATTCTGACTGCAGTTTTCGTGTTACTATTTGTCTCATTTCTTTTTCCTTCCTTAGCATACTGGAAAGCCACTTCCATTAACTTGCACACCAATAAAGTTTGGGTCCTGGATGGGGGGTGATAGAGACGGAAATCCCAATGTAACAGCAAAGGTGAGGGCTTTAAATTTCTTTTATGTGGTTTGCTAGTTAATAAAAAAAATATTATATTGGTTAAAAATTATCTATAACTTTGCTGTGGATAGAATCTCTATATTTGGTTCATTAATTTACTAATAAATGGTACATGTGGATGATGGGTTTGCCAAGCCTTTTGTGATATGAATATAAGATCCTTTTAGGAAAGGATTTGTTTTTGGTGTTAGAACAGGAAAAAAAAAAAAAAGTGGTAAACAATTTTTTTTTTTATATATTGCTTTCTAGAAAAATTTGCCTGCATAACTATTTCCTATTTGTCTTAGAAAGATATCGGATACGCATGAATAAGTTGCTACATGTTATTGTCACCGGCTTTTCATTTCTTAATTCTTTTGCAATTAAATACGTACTATTTCACTTTTCATGTGCATGTGAAAGAGATGATGGTTTTATGGAAACATTGGCAGGAAATTAGGGAACAATTTTAATTGATCAAGTAACTGTAGCATGTTATGTTATTAATTCTGTCTAAAGTGTTCTATCAAATCTTGGTTTGCATGAAAATCAATCCTTTAAATTTATGGGATCTTTAATTTAAATTTAACTTCCCAGCCACTTTGAAATTTCTGGAGTCCTTGATGCACCATCAGCATCACGTCCTTTTTACTGATGAATTGAAGAATCCCTTATTTTGCACTCCAAAGAACTCTGGCATTGGAGTCTGCTTTGTCCACAAATTTTTTTGCGTGTTTTCTGAGTTATTTTAGTTTCACATCCCCTTGATTCTTTCAGGTGCATAATGTGGTCTTCCTTTTATTTTTTCAGGTGACACGAGATGTCTCTCTTTTGTCTAGGTGGATGGCTGTTGACCTGTACATTCGGGAAGTTGATAGCCTCAGATTTGAACTGTCAATGAGCCAGTGCAGTGATAAGATGTTAAAAGTGGCAAATGACATTCTAGTAGAAGGTTTGGGCCATTGGCATGTTTAAAGTTGTATGTAAGCTTGGAAGAAATTAACTTGAAATTTGCAAAAGATGCCTGATTGAGAAAATGCATAAAGTGATGCCAAACGAACTGGGGCCTGTAAAAATTGATGTACAATTATCTTAGGTGCATCATACATTAGAGAAACCTTAATATACAAGTTAGTTAGCATGCTCTCAGTAATTATTTTCTTGCCGTAATTTGATTTTACAATTTAATAGTATTTTGTGAAAAATGGTGGTCAAGTGAAGACACTCTTTGGAGTGCAAAATAACAGGTAATTGTTGAGAAATTATACTAGTGAGGATATATGCTTATTTTATGTCTAGTGTGTGCTTTCACTTAGATACTAACCTTTGGGTTTTGGGTTATGAGTCCTATTACTTTTAACATGGTACAATTGTAGTTCTTGATGGAGTTTGTCTAATTTCATGTTTCTTCATTATTAGGAAAGAATAAAGAAATTGCATGTGCTTCTGTTCTCCCTATCTCTCTGTTGTTTTTAAGGATTTTTTTTCGTTCTTTTGTTTAAGAAGTATGTAATCTGTAGAGAACCTGTTCCAGTGGTTAGTTTATGTCAGTTTCCCCTTTGTGGTTGGCTTAGCAATGTATTCCTAAATTTAAGTATACCTTCAGACTATTCCTTGTTTATGTGATTTTCGTGAACATGTTTGTTGAAGTTCTTCTGTAACCTGTGTGCAAAGCTTCTTTATGGTTTTAGGAAAGGATTTTTTTTGTTCTTTTGTTTAAGAAGTACGTAATCTGTAGAGAACCTCTTCCAGTGGTTAGTTTATATCAGTTTCCCTTTTGTAGTTGGCTTAGCAATGTATTCCTGAATTTAAGTGTATCTTCAGATTATTCCCTGTTTATGTGATTTTCCTGAACATGTTTGTTGAAGTTTCTTCTGTAACCTGCCTGCAAAGCCTCTTGATAGTTTTAGGAAAAATTGTGTAATAAGTTCTGCCTTGAACTAGATTAGGGGGGATTTATGCCTGGTTGGATTAATAAAACTAAAATGAGAGAATTAACTGATATTGTTTTCACTTTTCACTTAGTAGTAGTTGTCTACTTTCTGTCAAAATCCTTAAGAGTTGAGATGAATCAAATGGTTGTTCTGTGAAGAAATTATGTGCAATTATATGATTTTTGAGACGCTTTCACATGCAACAATGTCTCCTTATAAGTTCTGATGGTGGATCCATGTTCTGTACAGAAATTTCATCAGAAGATCGGTATGAGATTAGGAATCAACCCATGAACAGAAGTCAAATAAAACCTCATGGCCAACAAACACCAGCTCTTCCTACTCAACTTCCAGCTAGAGCTGATCTTCCTGCATGCACTGGTAAAGAAACTTGGTTTGGCAGATTTCCTGTTTGAAGCATCAGACTTGTCTATATACTTATGGCTCAACTGAATTCAATAGTTAAAATTGTAATAATTAGTGTACATCATTTTGAGGGCACCTGAATGTATGGAGTTATTATATCATAATGCTTATTTGCAAGATGTTTGTTTAAAGTAGTTTTCTTCTTAAAGGATTTGAAGACAACCAGAATTTTGAACAAGAAATTTTTGGTTCTATTTAATCAGTTGCATATGCGTCGAGCCCTCCACAAAATTCCATTCTGCTGCCCCTTTCTATGTTGAGTGACCTTGCACATATATTGTCAAGTCATTTCTTTTGTCTAATAAGTGATGCAATTTCTATCTTGTTTTTATAATTCCTTTATTGTACTTTGCTTAGACTGCAATGATGGTGGATCTCAGTATCCCAAACTGGAACTACCAGGGACTGATTACAGGCCCTTGAGTCGACAGGTGAACTAAGCTCTTGATCCTAAGTAAATGTTCCTTTAACTCATGATCAGCATTATAATTCAGGTTTTACTGAAATAGTTTTTCTTTTTTCTTTTTTTTTTTTATATTTTTTATTTTATTTCTCCTTTCTCTCGTTATATTTATTATAGGATGGCCTGGGTTCTTCAAGTTCAGAATCTTCGTTCCAGGATTCTAGTGGTTCAGGCAAATCATTCCCAAATGGAAGTATTGCCAACTCTATTGGTTCTTCCTCTTCTGGGACTCCACGGGGATCTTTCACCTCTAGTCAACTAATTGCTCAGAGGAAACTATTTGCAGAATCTAAGATAGGAAGATCCAGCTTCCACAAGCTTCTAGAGCCAAGTCTGCCTCAACGTCCTGGAATTGCTCCTTACAGAATTGTTCTAGGCAATGTGAAAGATAAGGTATTCCTTGTTTCCGCTCCATCTAAGTTGTCCATTATTGGAAACATAGGCATATGTTTATTTTGATTCTTTGAGAGTATTTACCATTCAGTAGATAGTAACGCTGGTATTAGAAAATCTATGGCTTTTGCAACAAGTTGGTTCCCCCTTCCAGAGAAGGTTCATATGCTTGATCAATGCCAAGCTTTTTCAAAATTCAGTTTGATATGGAAATTCCTTCAAAGGTAGTAATGTTAAATTTTCTAAAAACAGGAAAATTAGCAACTCTTTGCATGGAATATTTAATTTTTATTCGTGATTTGGAAAATTAAAGTCCTTATCTGTCAAAAGTAATGTGAATGAGCAAAAAAATATACTCCTTTTTAGCTTCTAGTTTTAAAAGAATCTGGTTTGAACAGAACAACCTGGTGAATGCGCAACTGGACTTTCTATTTTGTGGGCTTATTAAAATTATTCTTGAGGCCTTTACCTACAAGCTTGAGCTTTGAGGTTGAGTGGTTTATAGACATGGTATGAGATCCTCTCAAACCAAAAGGTCTAGATTTCAAGTCATTTTGGTGCAAGGTAAAGTGGATGCATGCTTGTTCACGCTTCAAGCCAAGTAGATATTCACATGCGAGCATGTGTTAAGAGATATAAAACTATTTTGAGGCCCTCACTTTGAAATTTGAGCTTTTAGATTGAATGATTTCTTGATGGATATAACTTCTTTTTATAAATTTGGGGGCATCATAATTAAATTTAAACTAATACATGAGAAGTATCTCTTGTTACTTTTTATTATTCACTGGGGAGGTTAATTGTCTTAGGCATTTTAATCAGTCGAGACTGGTTGATTTCCAGGCTTAATTTATCAGTTTCTTTTAGCATAATGGGCCTCTCAAAAGTGTTCATTGAGCAGCCAACTGTTTAAAGTCAGATTTTGAAAGAATTAATGATCATAAAGGTGTTATAGGATGCAGATATAATAAAAAGAGAATATAAGGAGCACGTCTTACCTGTGAGATATTTCTGTACTTATCTTCATATAGAGAAACAGATAATTGATGATATTAGTTGTCTAATGAATCTCTTTATTGCTAAAATGTTTGTTCTGTGTAAAGATAATTTCAGTGATGGTACAAGCAAAACTTAGCTATAATTACAGGTCAAATATTCATTATAAAACATTATGTTCCAAATCCCAATTAAAACAATAACAAAATCTTCAAAATTTAAATGATCTAAAATAGCTGATATAGATATGTATGTTTGTGGAACATGTTTGATCTTTTGAGTAGGAGGCTGAACAACTTTTATGTTGGCTATTGTGTAATTTTGTACAATGTGGTGCTGCTTGAATTAATGATGTGGAGAAGGATTAATGATCTTGGGAGGCTTTTCAGAAAAGAATAAAACAAATTGCTAGAAAAATTAATAAGCTCATTTAAGTAATTTTCTCAGTGAAGGTACCGTCGAGCTTTAGCTTAGTGGTGCTAGAATCATCTCAAATGTTGTGAGGTCTCGAGCTTGAGTACTAGTCAAAGAAAAATAAACTTGAAAATAAAAAGAATGTATCATTTAACAGTCAGTAAACAGTAACAGTCAGTAAACAGTACACTAATTGGATTAGTTTCAAATTTTCATTAGTTGTACTCTTTTATTTTCCCTAGTGTTGTTATTTGACACAGAATGTACTCGTCTGCTATATGATGGTGAATTCTGTGTCTCCTATGTTGTGACTTCTGATATCAGCTTACAAGGACAAGAAGACGGTTGGAACTTCTTCTAGAAGATCTTCCATGTGAACATGATCCATGGGATTACTATGAAACAACGGAGCAATTATTAGAACCATTGCTTCTATGCTACGAGTCTCTGGTAAATATTTGATACATTCTCACTTCTCTCCTACAAATAATGCTATTAGTAGAGTGAAAGGGAAGCTCCAACACTTTTAGTTGAAATTGATTGTTCAGTAATCAATTTTTTCAGCAATCATGTGGAGCTGGGGTTCTGGCTGATGGTCGGTTGGCTGACCTGATAAGAAGAGTTGCGACCTTTGGGATGGTACTAATGAAGCTAGACTTGCGCCAGGTACATCTTGTTTTTGGTTATTCACTATATATGTTAGGTGAAGTGTCTTTTACTGGAACTTTTTGCAATTTAATAGGAATCTGGAAGACATGCTGAAACACTAGATGCAATCACGAAATATTTGGACATGGGGATGTATAGTGAGTGGGATGAAGAAAAGAAACTGGAATTTCTAACAAGAGAACTGAAAGGGAAGCGACCACTGGTTCCTCCTACTATTGAGGTAACATGTTTAGAGAGTTTTACTGAAGAACTATGGTATTTTCTGTTCTTGAGATAGTTGCAAAGGCTTCTCGTATCATGTTTCAAGAACCAAATATTTTGCTGTTCTCTTCCATTTGTTTTAGTGGATGTGTTTTCCTTCACTTAATCGGCTCTTTGAAGGTTGCTCCTGATGTTAAAGAAGTTCTGGATTCTTTCCGAGTTGCTGCTGAGCTGGGAAGTGATTCACTTGGAGCTTATGTGATTTCTATGGCATCCAATGTATGATCACCTGCTGCTACTGATTCTTACAAATTCGTTCATTTCTGTGGAAAAAGTAGTACTTTCTGCCTTCAGATCTACAACCAGGTTACCTGTCTACCCTTTCCTTAAGAATCGATAGTAATATTGACTAGAATTTGCTGTTTTTGGCAGGCAAGTGATGTCCTTGCTGTGGAGCTCCTGCAGAAGGATGCCCGGCTTGCTGTTAGTGGAGAGTTGGGGAGACCATGTCCTGGTGGAACGTGAGTACAAATTCCTCTTGTAGTGCTCTGAGCAAATGTTTTTTATTTTTTGGACAATGTTATCTATCAAGTTCTGGCAATCATTTAAATGTGGATGTTTGTTAAGAATATTGGGCACATATTTCTTGTGACATTTAAAATTGTTCTATATATATGATGAGCAACAGAAATAAAGTGATTTCCTGCAATAATTTCTAGTGATATATGCAATAATTTCTAGTAATATATGGAATTGGGATATACAGAAATGAAATGATTCCTATCATCAACACATGTGAAAGTGTGCCCTGATTGTTTCTACTATTTTGTGTCTGGATTATTTATTCATGGTTAAACACGCATTGCTAAAAATGGTCTAAGCCGTTGCATTCTGAAGGCTGCTTCCCTCTCTTCTTTTGCTGATGCTGCACCATTGTTGGATATATTTCTGGACATGACATCCTATCAAGAGGGATCTTTTTTTTTCTTCTTAAATTCTTTTAGAAACTATCTAAAACCAAATCTAGATAACTTGATTCATAATCTACTGTCATCCCTGCTTGTCATAGAAACACTTAGCTGGATGGTAGCCTGTCCTTTGTTCGTATTCCATCTTCAGTATTTATTCTTATGAGATACATGTTGGAACAGACTGCGAGTAGTGCCATTGTTTGAAACTGTGAAAGATCTCAGAGGGGCTGGTTCAGTGATCAGAAAATTGTTATCAATTGATTGGTACCGAGAACACATTATTAAGAACCACAATGGGCATCAGGAGGTATTTATTCCAAAAAGCTTTTTTCTGTTCTCTAAATTCATTTTTGTAGGGTTCTTATGGAATTTTCTGGAACTTGCACCAACTGCTGTGAATAGGTGATGGTTGGATATTCTGATTCTGGTAAAGATGCTGGACGCTTTACTGCTGCATGGGAACTTTACAAAGCACAAGAGGATGTTGTTGCAGCATGCAATGAATATGGTATCAAAGTAACTCTTTTCCATGGACGTGGAGGGAGTATCGGTCGTGGTGGTGGCCCCACATATCTTGCCATACAATCTCAACCACCTGGCTCAGTAATGGTATGTTTATGCATCAATCCGTCATATAAATCTTCTGTCAAATGGTGCAGTCTTTCCCATGCCTTTCCCTGCTTTATTAGTCAGTTAATGATGCTGTCTCGTGGTGAATAAGATTTTTATCATGCCATTTGTTCAAGACCTAGCAGTATTTTTAAGTTCCTTAGCTGAAATGAACTATCATTATTTTCCATGAACCAAGTTAAAAATGACAATAGAACAGAATTTTTTTGGAAACGAAGTATCATTAATTTCCATGTGCACTTGGAATGTGAATTCGAATGGCAGGGTACTCTTAGGTCAACTGAGCAAGGAGAAATGGTGCAGGCCAAGTTTGGGCTGCCACACACTGCTGTCAGACAGCTAGAGGTATACACAACTGCAGTGCTGCTAGCGACCCTGTGTCCCCCACTTCCACCTCGAGAACAAAAATGGCGCAATGTCATGGAGGAGATTTCAAATATCAGTTGCCAAAATTACAGGAGTACAGTGTATGAAAATCCAGAATTCCTCGCTTACTTTCATGAGGCTACACCCCAGGCTGAGCTTGGCTTTCTTAACATAGGAAGCCGACCTACAAGAAGAAAGAGCACAACAGGTATTGGGCATCTTCGTGCCATTCCATGGGTATTTGCTTGGACTCAAACCAGATTTGTGCTTCCTGCTTGGCTTGGAGTTGGAGCAGGTCTGAAGGGTGCTTGTGAGAAGGGATTTACTGAAGACCTGAAAGCAATGTACAAAGAATGGCCTTTTTTCCAATCTACTGTAGATCTTATAGAGATGGTTCTAGGGAAGGCAGATATCCCTATAGCCAAGCACTATGATGAAGTGCTTGTATCTGAAAACAGGAGAGAGCTTGGAGCTGCACTCAGGGGGGAACTCTTAACAACAGAGAAGTATGTGCTGATAGTTAGTGAGCATGAGAAACTATCCGAGAACAACCGGAGCCTGAGGAGGCTTATAGAAAGCAGGCTTCCTTATCTCAATCCCATGAACATGTTGCAGGTGGAGGTTCTAAAGAGGCTTAGAAGTGATGATGACAATAATAAGCTCAGAGATGCGCTGCTCATTACCATAAATGGGATTGCTGCTGGAATGAGGAACACGGGTTAAGCAAACTCTTCAAGCTCCATTAAATATGCAGCTTCTGTACTGAAAACTTCTTTTTTAGTCTTGTTTCAAGGGCTATCGTTTGATGGTTGAAGTTTGCTAGTATGAGAACTGTGTTTATGGTCAGATGTCGGTAAAATATTTATGGATGATATGCGTACTGGATTTTAGTATTTGCAATCGAAAGTGGTTCTTGGCTTTGGAGACGGTATAACCTTTGAATTCATAATCTTGGGTGATCTATTTTAAAGTAATTCTGGTTCTGCAGGAAATTGAAAAGACGTGCTTACAAGTTGGATGATGATGGCACAAATTACATGAATGATTGCCAGAGAACTAAACAGGACCATGAGAATAGAAATGAAGCATGATATACTTAATAAATTACTACCATACAAAATGCTTTAGTGTCAATTTCAGGCATTTCTTTCAGTAGATGTAGGAAGGTAAGAATAGTTTCATGTATTGTAGTTATGATTAATGTCCGTCATGAGAGATGTAGTGGAGTTTGGAGTTGTCTTGGCATCATGCAGCCTGGTTTTTCCCAATCTCACTTGCAGGCAGCCTTGGTCCACTGCGTCAAGAGGCCTCCATTATTTTGTTATCTGATGATTAATCCTGCTTAAATCTTAAAATTAAATTCATCCCTACTCTGTTTTCATTTAAATAAATTTTAAAATTTTAAATCCACTTAATTAATTTATTGAGGGCATATTTAGTTTTCAATTATTATA